>JANAVB010004399.1:2764280-2813156 GCA_029216955.1 Iris pallida
TGGGGCGACGAGAAGAGATCTCTCTTCCTGGAGTCGGGCTACGTTTGGTAATATCTTTCAAGAAGTTAAGAAAGCTGAAGATGCGATGACTGCCATTGAAGCGGAGTACGAGACTAACCCTTCTCTCTGTCCTCAATGGTTGCTAGTTCGTGCTCAGTTGAAGCAACGACTTCGCATTGAAGACGCCTATTGGAAGCAAAAAGCTAGAGTTAAATGGGATGAAGCTGGTGATCGCAACACGAAGTTTTATCATTCTTGCGTTTCCTGTAAACGCAATCGTCTGCATATCCATCATATTCAGTCTTTATCTGGTTTGACTCTCTCTTCTCTGCATGACATTCAAAATGAGGCCAATGATCACTATAATAAGGTATTTTCTTCTCCTCATTGCCATATTGAAGATGGATACCTAGATCATATTCCTACTCTCATCACTCAAGAGGATAATGATTATTTGACTGCTAAACCATCATTGGATGAGGTATTTGAAACTGTCAAGAGCATGGATCCCAATAGCTCATCGGCTCCAGATGGATTTACTGGATTTTTCTACTTAGCATGCTGGTCTATTATTGGTAATGATATTTTTCAAGCAATTTGTCTTTTCATGGACGGCTTTGCTCTACCTCGTTCGATCACGAGTACATTCTTGCTACCCATTCCTAAATCAAAACATCCGAAAGCTCTCTCTGATTACCGCCCGATCAGTTTGTGCAATTTTATAAACAAAATTATATCTAAATTATTGGCACGAAGATTAGTTGATATCCTTCCTCGAATTATTTCTCCCGAATAAAGTGGTTTTGTTTGCGGGAGAGCGATTGTTGATAATATAATCATGGCCCAGGAGATGATTTCTGCTATTGATCACAAGAATTGGGGCGGTAATATGGCTGTTAAGCTTGACATGAGTAAGGCTTATGATCGAGTTAGCTGGGCTTTCCTTCTGCAGGTTATGAAGCAATTTAGTTTTTGCAATGAGTGGAGAACAATGATCCTTCATCTGGTTGATAATATATGGTTCTCAACTTTGATTAATGGGAGATCTTCGGGGTTCTTTCATGGTCAGTGTGGCATTCGACAAGGGGATCCAATATCTCCTGCATTGTTCATTATAGCTGCTGAAGCATTGAGTAGGAGTCTTATCCAGTTGAACACTATGACTGGTTTCTCTGGCTATTATTCCCCACGAGGATGCCCTCGAGTATCTCATTTAGCATATGCTGATGATGTGCTTATATTTTTTGGGGTAGACAAGCGTTCGGTTCAGCTGTTAATGCAGACCATTAGCAAGTATGAAGCCAATTCGGGTCAGCTTGTTAATGTTGCAAAATCTGCCATGCTGCTATCTGACAAGAACACACATGACAAGTCGATAGAGCTGCAACAAATGACTGGATTTCAACTCCATCATGGCTCTTTGGTGTATTTGGGATGTCCTATTATGGTGGGTCGCAGGAACGCTGCTATGTATGATGATTTGATCGGCAAAATTCAAGCTAGGATTTCTGGCTGGAATAACAAGCTTCTTTCTTATGGTGGAAGGTTAGTCCTTATCAAATCAGTGCTTTCATCTATTCTTGTTCACTGCTTATCTGCTTGCAATCCTCCGATCTCTGTCCTTAACCGCGTCGAGAGTATGTTGGATAGCTTCTTTTGGGGTTCGAAAGATGGCATGCATAAGCGTTCATGGCTTTGTTCGGAGCGTGTAGCTCGTACTACTGCTGAAGGAGGGCTTAGGGTTCGAAGATTGGGAGATATTTTGGATGCTATGACTGTTAAATTATGGTGGAAACTTAGATAGACTAACTCACTGTGGACAGGATTTATGAAGGCTAAATACTGTGCATCTTCGAATCCTCAACATGTGGAGATTACATCTGCGGCTTCACATGTTTGGAAACGTCTTTTACGCGATCGGCAGCTAGGAGATGAGTATGTTCAGGAAGATGATTGAGGAATTGTAGCTTGGTTACCTCATCCGGCTCGAAAATTTTCGATCACTTCGGCTTGGGATTGAATCCGTGAACATCATCCGCAGAGTGGGTACTTCAAAAAACATTTGGAACAAATGTATGCCATCTAAATGGTCTATCTTATTATGGCGTATTCTATTTAATAAGCTGCCTACAGACGACAATGTTCAGAAGCTTGGCTTCTCTTTAGCCTCGTCATGTCACTGCTGTTCGGTCCCTCATAGAGAGTCTGTCTTACACATTATCGGAGAAGGGGAGTTAGCTACTGAAGTCTGGAGTTATTTTCAGGTGATTATTGGAGTTCGGGCTAGTAGACAGGACTTGTTGCAGAGATTCCAATGCTGGTGGAGGAAGAGACAGAAACATGCTAAGCAAGTAATGGTGGGTGCGATTTGCTGGGTACTGTGGAGAAATCGTAACAAGTTTAGATATGAAGCTTACTCCTATACTTCGGCACAGCTGATTTCTGAAGTGAAGCGTCAAGTGAAGAAGTCGATGATCCGATGTTCACACTCGGAGATTCCTTTCCTATAGCTGCCTTCTACTGTTTAAATATACTTTTTGTATTTTGAAGATGTTCTCAACTTTTGATGATGGAATAAAAAGGCCGTTGGGTTGAAATATATATATATATATATATATATATATATATATATATATATATATATATATATATATATATATATATATATATATATTACGAGAGGGGGGATTTCATACGAAACCCTAACCTAAGAATCCGCGACCCCCCTGGGCATCTGTCGTCGGCCAACAGGAGCTACCGCCGGCCACCGGAGCGCGCCTGGACCGGCCAAACCGCGCGACGAACTGCCGATGTAGCAGTATACGCGAGAATCAAGGTACAGTTTTTGTCATCATATTTCTCTCCGTTTATTCAACGGATTTCGGTTCAGTAAAATTCTATAGAATTCCCATATGACCATCTAGGATCCCCATTAATTAGTTTCTACTGAACTTGTTTGTATTCGACGAGAAATCAACGCGAACATCGAAGAAAACCTGTTCAAAAACAGGACTGAAAACAGTCGATTTAGCGTACTTTGCGTTTGATTATCTTCAAAACCATGCATGATTTCAAAAATCTACCTGAAGACATTTGTTAACAACACATAGGAGTCCAGAACCCTTTTTGTAGTTTGTGATTTAATAGTTTATCTGCAAAATTATCCGTCTCCCAAAATTGTGAAAAATCTATTTCAAAAACTTAAAAAATCCATCGACATGGGGTCCTTCCCGCCAATCCGGGCGACGTGGTCGCGAACCGAAAGCATCGAAAGGTGCGTAACGGCTTCGTGGTCGTGTGGGCTTTGACGGTATTCAAATTAGTCGCGTGTGCGCGACGAATTTGATGCGTATCCGTCAAAATTTACCGTATCAGCCTCTGTGTAAATTTTCTAATTACTTTGTGTACGCTCGTCAGATCAAGATGAAACTTACGCCAACAGAACCATATCAATTTTTTGTTTATGTATGTCAAGTTTGGTCCGATTCTGAGACAGTTGATTGGATCGTCGTTTTGCGGGCCCCACGGTCCAACTCAGCGGACGATTTTGTGCACGGCTTGCCAGAATCCAACTTTGGACATATGTTTGTTTCGTATAAAAAAACTGGATCAGTAGACATATAGTTTGACAACTTTAGAGATTGTTGACTCTGGCATGCTTTTCGGTGCAAAGCGGGTCCAACGGCGGACACCGTTTTGGCCCAAAATTACCGTTTTGCCCCTGTATCCAGAATTGGACTTAAGGACAGGCGATCCTAGATATTTTAACTATTCTAAGAATATTGGTAATGTTTATTTTAGCTTTTGGGGGCTGTTGTAGGATTTTTGACTATTGTGGCATTCTGAGTGGTTCAGATTATCGGTTACACCAGCACAGGACCACAGACGAGTACAGTTTATTGTCTGCATTTCGATATTGATCTTTACTATATTTTATTGATTGGCCATTGATTATGTAATTTTTATATTCTATTATAAATTTTTGAGTCGGAAATGAGAAGTACCAAGGATGTGTGATCCGACCGTAGACTGTATTTATTTTCATGCAGTAGACCTCGTAGACAGTGCTTATTTTTCTGCAAGTAGACCTCGTAGATAGTGCTTATTTTTCTGCAAGTAGACCTCGTAGACAGTGCTTATTTTTCTGTAAGTAGACCTCGTAGACAGTGCTTATTTTTCTGCAAGTAGACCTCGTAGACAGTGCTTATTTTTCATGCAAGTAGACCTCGTAGACAGTGCTTATTTTTCATGCAAGTAGACCACGTAGACCGTGCGGTGTAGTGTTCCAGACTAATCACATATCAAAGGTACTTCTAACAGTTGAGAAAAGTATTTTGTGTCTATTTATTTGCTATTGGTTTTTCGTATTTTCTGTTTATTTTTAAAAACATGTAATTGATGTCTAACCTCTGTTGTATAGTCATTTTCTTTATTTGAAATTGCATTTAGTGAATTGTGCTCGTTCCATTCCGGACTAGAAACCAATATTTTTCAGGTTAGCCGTGGATTGATTTAGCTTGGGGAGTGACGGGTGTATTTGCAGACGAAAAGCCTAGAGACTAGTTAGATAGATGAGTTATAGTCATTCCAATATTTGTACAAGTTTATATTTTTCTGCAAATGTAAAAATTGATCATTGTAAACTAAATTATTTTTGTGTATGAGCGTTATTTGTGATTTTGATCTTCATGGCCGTGACAGCGTTCTACCGCCGACACTGCGGCGTAGGCTGGCTTGGACACGTCTCGTATCCGTAGACAAAAACGGGTATGGGTCATGACAGAGGATTAGTAATTACCTGATCGTAGGCCATCAAGCACACATTTGCAGCGTCATCTAATTGTTCATCTTCTGAGTCGCTGGCTTCTCTTTCATGCCATATGCTTGTATTGGCGTACTTTTTTTATGTCGATTTCTTCAGGTAGCCTTTATCATATTTGCTGTTTTTCTTTGATGATGATGTTGTTGGACAGTCTTTCTTCATGTGTCCTTTCTTTTTACATCCGTAGCAAATAGGATCTTCCTCGTTATTGTTGTTGTTGCTGTCTTTTGTTCTCCTGTTAAATCTTATGAACTTCTTGAATTTTCTTACCAGAAGAGCTTGATCTTCAGAGTCGAAGTCGCTGTCATCGGAATCATCTTCGATGGTTCTTCTATGTTGAGCCTTGAGAGCGATCGTCTTCTCTGACTTCTCCTTTGGTGTAGCATCTTCAAAGTCTTGAAGTTCTAACTCGTGAGTGAGTAGCTTACCCATGAGTGTTTCTAGAGACATTGTTGATGTCACGACCCGCACCCACTGTGAGGGTACGAGAACGTAACAACGCCCAGCCTACGCCGCAGTGTCGGCGGTAGAACGCTGTCCTAGGTCTCAATGCATCTAACAGTATAAGGCTAAACAGTTTATACTCCCCGAGTGGGGGTGACATAGCAGAAAGTAAACTCAATCACAACTAAGGAAGAAGAAGCACGATATGATAAAGAACTCAAGGAAAATACAGATGATCAAAATAGTCTAAGATAACATCCCAGCAAATATCCAGAGTACAAATCTCAGCTACTGAATATGAAAGAAAATATACAACTCAGAATCTCCAGACGGAAATAAAGTCAAGCTAAAACAGTCTCAAGACAACATAAGTAAGATAGGGCCCAAATAAGCTAGTCTAGGCAATGGGGGTAATGTCTTCAACTAGAGCTGGGTCCTCCTGAGAGTCCAGCTCACATGTGTCGTCTAGGGCTGCCCCGTAGAAGGTATCCACACAGGCCTCCTCTTCGTCCTCTGTAATATTTTCAATAGGTCCAGTCAAGACAGGAGCGAGCATAATACATCTCAACAGTTCATAGCAGGTTAGAAAATATAATCATGCAGTAAAGTAAGATATAGATACTGAAGAAAATGCCGTATGTAAATAGAAAGAGAGAGCTGTAATAGAAATATTTACTATAAATAGAGACTAACAGTGGCTAGTGAGTCAGAGTACAATATAGACATGTAAATTGCATAGGAGATTCTGGGAATTATACTATAGAGTGATCTGGGAATTACACTACTTGGATATTATTCACATGTCTACTTCTACTCCCCTGTACCCCCAATCAATACACAAGGATCCAACCAGGTTATGTTATGATTCCATACAAAGGCCCCCAAAGGGTGATACATGGATGTCCCATAAAAGGGGATTCTGGAAAACCCAATAAATGGGATAAGGATTCAAAGAAGACTCTGTGATCATAAGAGTATATGTCATAAGTGATCAATGAACCAAAGAAGCAGAGTGATACGCCATGTTAGTGAAACGCACAGAACATGTATTACCCGATGCTCCCTGAAGGGATAACATCTCAAGAAGGGATCCATATAGTACTAATCCTTGTGACCAACGTGACAGTATCAAGTAAAGTAATTTAATGCAGGAAAATAATTCTAAGCAGGATATGAAATGATCAGAGAATGTACTCGCCTGTATCTGAGCGTCCGGATGAAATGTACTGTCCGATGAGAGGTGTCTGGGTCCTAATCAGAATAGCACAGGTCACAACGAGTCTAAAATGATATAATGAAGTCCTACTATGCATTCTACATGATTCTAGGTCAATCTAGACCAAAGTCAACTCTTGGTCAACTCTAGAGTCAAACCTAGGTCAACCAAGTCAAACCAAAGTCAAACTAGTCTATACTAGCCTAACTAGTCTATTCTAGGTCTAACAAGGCTACACAAGTCCAATCTAGACTCTATAATGGCATTTAAGCCACACCCATAGGCTAAGAGACTAGGCCATAGGCTATTAGACAATACCATGCCTAACCAACCTACAAATCACCTACACAAGTCAATATCTATATACAAAATAATACACATATTGCCACACTACACAATCTAATATAGAATACACATATTAACATATAGGCTCCTATGTGTATACCACACATACATGTTATATGTACCCATATTAATATAGTATGGTAACACACATTAGAATATAGGTATACCTACAATATACATATATTATCTACATATACATTTCACACACACACACACACACACACACACATATATATATATATATATATATATATATATATATATATATATATATACATGGAGAATAGGAAATGACATGTGTATGTGTGTGATAGTGAGACATGAAAGTGGGTGCCATGTGAGGATGTGTGTGAGTGTGTGAGAGGTCACATGAATATGTAACATGAGAGTGTCAAGAGTGACTGTCATGAGGACAGTGTGGTGTACATGTGTGTGTGATTAGGATAGTGTAATGGAACCATGTGTGTGTATTCAGTTTTAGGGAAAAACAGGAATAAAGGGTGTTACATAGAGTGTGTGTTAGAGATATACATGAGAGTGTGTGGATGTGTTATACATGAGGGTGTGTCAAGTGTGGCATGAAGGTGTGTGATATGTATCCTGAAAACAGTGTGGTAATGTATAAAAATTAGTGAGTATTAACAATATAAAATCTGGAACCTAAACAGTGTGACAGTAAAGGCAAAACAGTGAAGGAAACAGTGAGCTATAAACCTGAAATTAGTGGGTAATAAATAGGAATCACATGATAGTTACAAATGGGAAGAAATTAGTTCATTCCCAGGTCATGCAATGAAGGGAAAGGAGGGAAACCAATTCAATAATTCCAGTTCAAAAAACAGAAACTTAAAACCAATTTTCAGACCACTTCCCAAATTCCCAGATTTTGAACTCTAGGCATAACCAATTCATCCCAAATTCAACACACAATTAGCAATCATGTAGGTGTACCATATTAGGGTTTAAAACCATACAATTAATAGTTAAAAATAGATCAAATTCGATGTCAAAATTCATATTAAAAACTGGAAAAACAGTGAAGAAATGAGACTGATATTATAGGTTTCAGAAATTTGGGGAAAATAAGAAATGAGCATTGAAATCTAGCTAAAATGCAAACCCAAAGGTTGGTAAAGGAAATACTAGTTGTGTACGTGTCATACAATGTGTTTGTGTCCAAGCACGAGGACACAAACGTGTCCAAACAATTTAAAAACACAAAACAGTACAAAAACTGGAAATCCTTGAGCACGTGTTCACAGTGTTCGTGCACACGACACGACACAGACCTCGTGGTTGTGTCCAAGTGTCGACTAGGACTAGGGCTAGGGCTAGGACACACTGATACGTATCCACGACACGTGTGCGTGCGATACGACACGCATATCAGTGCACAAAATCGACAGCCGCCAATACAGAATTATCCCTGTGCACGTGTTCGTGCGTGTCCGACACGACACGAGAGGCTCTGAGACCTGGGGAGCCTCGTGTCAGAGTCAGCCCCGACCCATGTATCAATTTTCCTATATCCTTGCGGCGTGTCCAGCGAGTTGTGGCCCCCGAGTAGCAGGGGACTGCTACTCGCGTGCTGTGCGCGTAGAAACAGCATGTTCACGTGTCCATTCAGACAAGAAACGACACGACACAATGGTCACCTCAGGACACAAGAAACACGTAAGCGACATCAAACCCTATTTTCCTATTCAATTACTTTCCTAAAAATCACTCGAAATGCCCATTGGGGTATTTCATCAAACACCTTAATACTAACACTGATACGTGTCCATTTAGGACACAAAATAGACACGAAACCTAGGTCTAGGCATACCTACAGGACCAGGACACTTAGGGCTAGGTATTCATGCAATTAAAACCTAATTTTAATAGGTGGATTGGAAAATACCTAGGTGTGTTCTTCAACACAAAAGCTCCTTCAATGAGGATCTCCAAAAGCCACCAAACTCCTTCAAATTGATAGAAAACTGAGATTGACAAGTTCCAACAGCAAGAAAACATCAATTAGAACCTATTGCAATTTGTTTGGATTAAAAAGGAGTTAAAATGGATTTTCTAGGGATTTGTGAAGATGGAACTCACCTCTTTCCAAAACTTGTTCTTCCTTAGAGGCTAGCCCTAATTTCTAGGAGAATACTTATAGGATGGGAATCCCAAGGACTAGGTTTATGTGGCCGGCCAAGTATGGGCTTGGGTTAGGGTTGCTAGTGGGTTGGGCTTAGTCATTAATCAATGTTTTAAAAATCACAAGTCGTGACTTGTGATCAAAAGCTTTCTATTCTAAACTCTATATTCATAATTGATTCTAATAACTAGAGTATGGTTAACTTAACTTAACCTAGGGTCTCATATTCTAACCAAGTCCAACTCAACTAGGGTTAGGTTACCAAGTCAAAGCTAGTCAAAGTCAACCTAGTCAACCCTCATTCAAATAATTCCTAAAAATTTCCATAAATTCAAATAAATTCTAATAAATTCAAATAATCCCAAAAATGAAAAAAAATACCCTCAAACTAGAAATGATAAATAAAATACCCTAATCACAAGACTAGGCTCTAGGTCAACAGTCTCCAAGGTTACACTATCAAACACCAAAATCATAAGTCATGTTTTAAAATAGTTTTAAATGATTAAAAATTACCAAAAATTATAATATGAAATAAGCATCAATAAATAATAATTATAATTACAAAATTTTCAAATTACCTTCATTTGGAAAACTGGATGTTACAATCTGTCACCCCCAGTTTTCGAATTAGGGGTATTTTTGTCATTTTTCAAGTTTTATAATTTTTAGGAATTTTATTTGATTTTATGTGATTTTTTAGGATTTATTTGGGTTGGTTTGAATTTTACCCAATTCGGACTTAAGTTGGAGACCCGGGTAGCCTGGACCCAAGTGGGACCCACATACTAGCTGGACTTGGCCCACATACCATCATAATTAGGTTAGATATTATAAACCCAATTTCCATGGCTTAATTAGTCATTTTAGAGCTTAATTAGTATTTAGAAATTAGACCGAACCAACCCGAAACAAACCCGAACCGAACCCAACTAAGTTTATTGGGTTGGGGGCCTAATGGGTCTCCACCCAAAACCCAATAAGGCCCCTACCAGGGCTGGCCATAAGGAGCATCCCCCCCCCATTGCTTCATCACCAAGCAACTTTCTCTCTCTCTCTCTCTAATTTCTTTCTTCTTCCCAAGCTTCATCTTCCTCCAAGCAACCCAAACCTAGGTAAGTTTTTAATTCTCCATTTATTCCTTTTTAGCTATATTTCCTTCACCAATATTGTAGAGGAGATGATTCTCCACACCTTGCCCCTAAAATTTGTAGGATTCCCTAGAAATATAGGTTAAGGATTTATTATAGTTTAAACCTTTTGAGAGTGGTATATATATATATATATATACATATATATATATATATATATATATATATATATATATATATATATATATAGTATATGTATGTATCAATGCTTAGAGTTGTGCATTAGAACTTATAGTTGTGCATTAGAGCCTTAGAGTTGTGCACGAGAGCCTTGTAGTTGTGCAGGAATGCCTTAGAAGTGTGCAGAATGCTATTCAGGAAAAAACTGTGCAGTAGAGCCTTAAAGGTGAGCAGAGGAGCCTTAAAGGTGAGCGGAAGTGCCTTAAAGGTGAGCAGAGGAGCCTTAAAGGTGTGCAGGATGTCCCAGTGTACTAAAATCCGAGAGATTGAGTATTTTGTGTGTTTGTGCTTTATGTGCATGTGTAAGGAAAATTGGAGAGTGTGTGTGTTTATATTTATAGATAGATATGTGAGTGTTGTGTGTATATATTTATAGATACATAGATATATATATAGGTATAGATAGATATATTTAGTGAGGGGAAATGAAAATTAGAGTAGGAAAGTTAGGGAGAATAAGAAGAGTTAGAAATGAGAAGAAAAATAGGAAGGAGAGTTAGGCGGAGGAAGATTAGAAGAATAGGAAGGAGATTGAGAAGTAGAAGGATAGATACACAAAATAGAGGAAATCGAGTTAGAAGGGGAAATTGAGCTCGGAGCGTCGGATTGCGATGAAACTTGGCGTGGTCCTAGATTATATGAATTAGATTTTGCGGGTAGGCTTCCGAGTTGAAATCGGAGTTGTAGGGCGCCGGTATCGCGCCGTACCATCGCATATTGCGAGATATTCACGATATCAGCAATAGGCCGTAAAGTGGACCAAACGTCCACTTTACCTAGGTATTTTGGTAGGTAATATATGTATAGGCTAGTATCATACTACCCTAGGGAGATCGGGTCAAAATAACAAGCGTAGGTAGGTTAACTTGATAATTGCCTAAGATTGAATTTTGCCCTTTTTAAGGATAAAATAGGAATTTGGCCTATGGCCAAGAAATGAGTTTCGAAGTCCAAGATGGACTTGGATATTGGTTGTAGAGGTTGGTAATTGGTAGAAATAGTCGTCTAGACCTAGTCTTGACCTCGGTTGACCGCGGTTGACTTTTTAGGCCAAAAGTCAACTATGGGTCAACACTTTACCCAATTTAGTCCCAAATTCTATTAGACTTGTGCAGTTGACCGAAAGTCAACTATTAGTCACCAGTGACCTAGAGTTGACCTAGGGTTGACCACAGTTGACCATGGTTGACCAGAGTTGACCGGTTGACCAAAAAGTCAACTATTGACTCAAATCGATCCCGATTGATTCCGTTTGACTTGTATTGACCCAGTTTAACCCAGTTAGACCTAATATGACTTAGTTTGATCCCGTACAACCTAGTTTGACATGCCTTGACCTAGAATGACTTAATATGATTCAAATTGATTTGATTTCACTTTCTAAACATAGTATTGATACGTCTTGTTCTCTATAGGTCCTCGAGACGCTGCATTTGCTCCGGTTGACGTACTATATCATATTTTAGGCGAGTACATTCTCTGACACTTTTCCAATTTATAATTATTGTTATGATTCATGTAATTAGTGTGGATATGCTTGTTCTCGACACATTGGTCACACGGATTGGTATTCATGGATCCCGACATGAGATGTTATTCCTCGTTATCTTGGTATATCTTGTGCAAGCTCCCTTGTAGTTCTTGTGTAGTATATAGACACCGATTCTCGAGGAGACTTGCTCCCTTCTCGTAGAATCTCGTGTCGTAACGTGTCTTGCTTGGATCCACTCTACCAGTCGGGGATGGGGAGTACTAGTGTAGATGTGTGGTCATTACCCACCTTGTTTATTCTTGTAGACCTTGAATGCTACCAATCCTACACTCCATGTGGGATTGGCTGATCAGTAGACCTTGTGCAGACCCAATCTGGCTACATATTGTAGCTAGTACTCACACACCTAGAGATATGATTCTTGATTCTTGTACATGCCATGATCAGTTTACTTGCCTTGTTCTAGCTCTAGATTTACAGCTTACCTTGCCATGATACTCACATGTATATTCCATGATTTTCTTGTATATACTCTCTATTTACAGTCTTATAGCTTTTGTCATATCTTGTGAACTGTTGTTAGTAGATTGTACTCGTTCCATCCTGACAGGATATGTTGAAAATATTACAGATGCAGATGAGGGAGACTACTGTACCTACTACGGTCCGGATGACATAGTGGGCCTAGACCTGGAGACTTTGGTCCAGCAGGGCTTAGCTCCGCCTGACGAGACCCTACCTATTGCTTAGTTAGAGTAGGTCTTTTGTACTGGACATTGTCTTCAGCTACTTTTGAGACTGTTATTATTATGGACTGTATTAGAGACTTGGACTGTATATATTCTTGTATTGGACTTGACAGGTTATTATTTTATTATCGTCTTGTTGTCTTTATCTTTCAGTCTTTACTTTGTTATCTTAGAGTTGTGATTGAGTACTTATATATATTCATTGCTTGTCCTCCGTTCGGAGTTGACCATAATTCTCGACAGGTTTTGTTATATATATAAACTGTTGTCAAACTAGAAAATCTACAGCGTTCCATGCCAATTTTTTGGTGAGGACTGGGCGTTGTAGCGTCACGTGCCCTTTTAGCGGGTGCGGGTCGTGACACGTTTAGTGGTGGCCCACGCAGGTCCTGAAGTCGCAATTAGTGCGATGTCGTAGTGGCGCTCGACTTAGAGTGCTATTACGAGCCTGCGGTACATATCTAGGATAGGCTATAGGCTAAGAGTACTCAATCACAGTAGGATCTTTCCTTGCTTATCTTGCTTACCATCTTTGATATTGATTTAATACATTCTAGCTGTCCTCCTTTGATATAATCTTTCTTGTGCCATATTGATATCTTCCTATCAATCTGTCTCCAGGATAGTTATGACTCACTCTCTTAGCAAGGAGCACGGGGAGACGAAGAGGTCTGCCACCTCTGGCGGACATGCTCCGGTCACCTTCCCTGCAGATGGGACTTCTGTTGGAGCTCTCGGAGGTACTCCTCCAGCTACCTCGATGACAGTCCCTAGGGTTGTGGGTGCTCTTCCCGTAGTGCTGGGAGCTGTCGGGGGCGCTCTTCCTCCTCCTGCGTAGCGGATTACTCCGCCAGTTACAGGCGTACTTCCACCTCCACCTCCTCTGCCTACAGATATAGGGCAGATGCTTACCTTCCTCCAGCAGATACTAGAGACTCAGAGGGCCCAGACCGAGGCTCAGCAGAGGCAGACAGACGTGATGTGTCAGGGCATAGAGGATGCCCATCAGTTGGCCCTTGCAGCCGTGGAGCAGAGGGCTCCTCATCCGGGGACGCAACCGAGGTACGGAGATATCCAAGACTTCAAGAAGCTCGGGCCCCGTGACTTTAGCGGGACCGAGGGCGTGGTCTATGCAGATGATTGGCTCGAGGATATCGAGCAGCAGATGAGGGCCTCCCGCCTGGCAGACGACCTGAAGGTCGAGGCGGTAGGTTTGCAGTTGCTAGACATTGCGCGCACCTGGTTCAGAAATGAGCCAGCCCTAGCTGGAGAGGGCCATACTTGGGCAGAGTTCAAGCTCCTCTTCAAGGAGAAGTTCTTTTCCTCCACGGACAAGATTGACCTGGTACGGCAGTTCCAGGATCTGCAGCAGGGCAGTCTATCTGTGGAGGAGTACACAGCAAAGTTCGGCCGTCTGAGCCGATATGCAGAGTACATGGTTCGAGACCCGGAGATCAGGGCGAGCCGTTTCAGGGAGGGGCTCACTTGGGATATCAAGATCCACATTCCCTCCTTCTATGAGACTTATACCCAGATCTACGTGGAGGCCCACAAGGTTGAGCGGGAGTGGGGCTTGAAGCCCAAGAGGGAGCGTGGTCATTTCTCGGGGGCTACTAGCAGCGCAGGGGCTGCTAAGCGCCCTCATCTTCAGTATCGTTCTTTCCAGCATCACCAGCCGCAGGTTCAGACCCGAGCACCGGTTCAGCAGGTGCAGCACACCCAGTCGAGGCAGGCACAACATGGGGCTCCTTGCGGCTACTGCAAGAAGCCCGGTCACATCTGGGAGGTCTGTCGAAAGAGGCTGGGCTTGTGCCTCTATTGCGGGGAGGCTGGACATCAGTTGAGAGATTGTCCTACGAACTATCGCCGTGCAGCTCAGGGAGCACAGGGTAGGACACCTATGGCACCGCATCACGCCCTCCACCAGCAGCGGAATATACCCCTCCAGGACAGGGCTTTTGCGATGGCAGTTGAGGATCCTGCATACATTGGACTAGGAGGTAGGGTCTTGCTCTTTCTTTTTACCTATTTCTTTCCATCCATTGATTGTTGATTGCTTTTTTAGTACCTTTAGTTGCATATGTGATGATCATGCTAGATAAATAGAATACCCCAATGAAGACTACAATAACACGATACTGTAGAAATTTAAAACCATGTATGTGTTCTGATTTCCTGGGTTACATGTTATATAACTTAGGATAAAATTTAGTAGACCTTGATTGTTGGGTGCTTGACCTAGAGAAGAGTATGACCGTTTGAATTTCGAGGACGAAATTTTTTAAAGAGGGTAGATTTATCACTCCCAGTTTTCGAATTAGGGATATTTTTGTCATTTTTCAAGTTTTATAATTTTTAGGAATTTTAATTGATTTTATGTGATTTTTTGGGATTTATTTGGGTTGGTTTGAATTTTACCCAATTCGGACTTAAGTTGGAGACCCGAGTAGCCTGGACCCTAGTGGGACCCACATACTAGCTGGACTTAGCCCACATACCATCATAATTAGGTTAGAAATTATAAACCCAATTTTTATGGCTTAATTAGTCATTTTAGAGCTTAATTAGTATTTAGAAATTAGACCGAACCAACCCGAAACAAACCCGAACCGAACCCAACTAAGTTTATTGGGTTGGGGGCCTAATGGGTCTCCACCCAAAACCCAATAAGGCCCCTACCAGGGCCGGCCATAAGGAGCATCCCCCCCATTGCTTCATCACCAAGCAACTTTCGCTCTCTCTCTAATTTCTTTCTTCTTCCCAAGCTTCATCTTCCTCCAAGCAACCCAAACATAGGTAAGTTTTTAATTCTCTATTTATTCCTTTTTAGCTATATTTCCTTCACCAATATTGTAGAGGAGATGATTCTCCACACCTTTCCCCTAAAATTTGTAGGATTCCCTAGAAATATAGGTTAAGGATTTATTATGGTTTAATCCTTTTGAGAGTGGTATATATATATATATATATATATATATATATATATATATATATATATATATATATATATATATATATATATATATATATATATATTGTATATGTATATATCAATGCTTAGAATTATGCATTAGAACTTATAGTTGTGCATTAGAGCCTTAGAGTTGTGCACGAGAGTCTTGTAGTTGTGCAGGAATGCCTTAGAAGTGTGCAGAATGCTATTCAGGAAAAAACTGTGCAGTAGAGCCTTAAAGGTGAGCAGAGGAGCCTTAAAGGTGAGCGGAAGTGCCTTAAAGGTGAGCAGAGGAGCCTTAAAGGTGTGCAGGATGTCCCAGTGTACTAAAATCCGAGAGATTGAGTATTTTGTGTGTTTGTGCTTTATGTGCATGTGTAAGGGAAATTGGAGAGTGTGTGTGTTTATATTTATAGATAGATATGTGATTGTTGTGTGTATATATTTATAGATACATAGATATATATATATAGGTATAGATAGATATATTTAGTGAGGGGAAATGAAGAATAGAGTTGGAAAGTTAGGGAGAATAAGAAGAGTTAGAAATGAGAAGAAAAATAGGAAGGAGAGTTAGGAGGAGGAAGATTAGAAGAATAGGAAGGAGATTGAGAAGTAGAAGGATAGATACACAAAATAGAGGAAATCGAGTTAGAAGGGGAAATTGAGCTCGGAGAGTCGGATTGCGATGAAACTTGGCGTGGACCTAGATTATATGAATTAGATTTTGCGGGTAGGCTTCTGAGTTGAAATCGGAGTTGTAGGGCGCCGGTATCGCGCCGTACCATCGCGTATCGCGAGATATTCACGATATCGGCAATAGGCCGTAAAGTGGACCAAACGTCCACTTTACCTAGGTATTTTGGTAGGTAATATATGTATAGGCTAGTATCATACTACCCTAGGGAGATCGGGTCAAAATAACAAGCGTAGGTAGGTTAACTTGATAATTGCCTAAGGTTGAATTTTGCCCTTTTTAAGGGTAAAATAGGAATTTGGCCTATGGCCAAGAAATGAGTTTTGAAGTCCTAGATGGACTTGGATATAGGTTGTAGAGGTTGGTAAAGGATAGAAATAGCCGTCTAGACCTAGTCTTGACCCCGGTTGACCACGGTTGACTTTTTAGGCCAAAAGTCAACTATGGGTCAACACTTTACCCAATTTAGTCCTAAATTCCATTAGACTTGTGCAGTTGACCGAAAGTCAACTATTAGTCACCAGTGACCTAGAGTTGACCTAGGGTTGACCACTGTTGACCAAGGTTGACCAGAGTTGACCGGTTGACCAAAAAGTCAACTGTTGACTCAAATCGATCCCGATTGATTTCGTTTGACTTGCATTAACCCAGTTTGACCCAGTTAGACCTAATATGACTTAGTTTGATCCCGTACAACCTAGTTTGACATGCCTTGACCTAGAATGACTTAATAGGATTCAAATTGATTTGATTTCACTTCCTAAACATAGTATTGATACATCTTGTTCTCTATAGGTCATCGAGACGCTGCATTTGCTCCGGTTAACGTACCATATCATATTTCAGGCGAGTACATTCTCTGAAACTTTTTCAATTTATAATGATTGTTATGATTCATGTAATTAGTGTGGATATGCTTGTTCTCGACACATTGGTCACACGGATTGGTATTCATGGATTCCGACATGAGATGTTATTCCTCGTTATCTTGGTATATCTTGTGCAAGCTCCCTTGTAGTTCTTGTACAGTATATGGACACCAATTTTCGAGGAGACTTGCTCCCTTCTCATAGAATCCCGTGTCGTAACGTGTCTTGCTTGGATCCACTCTACCAGTCGGGGACGGGGAGTACTAGTGTAGATGTGTGGTCATTAACCACCTTGTTTATTCTTGTAGACCTTGAATGCTACCAATCCTGCACTCCATGTGGGATTGGCTGATTAGTAGACCTTGTGCAGACCTAATCCGGCCACATATTGTAGCTAGTACTCACACACCTAGAGATATGATTCTTGATTCTTGTACATGCCATGATCAGTTTACTTGCCTTGTTCTAGCTCTAGATTTACAGCTTACCTTGCCATGATACTCACATATACATTACATGAATTTCTTGAATATACTCTCTATTTACAGTCTTATAGCTTTTGTCATATCTTGTGAACTGTTGTTAGTAGATTGTACTCGTTCTATCCTGACAGGATATGTTGAAAATATTACAGATGCAGATGAGGGAGACTACTGTACCTACTACGGTCCGGATGACGTAGTGGGCCTAGACCTGGAGACTTTGGTCCAGCAGGGCTTATCTCCGCCTGACGAGACCCTACCTATTGCTTAGTTAGAGTAGGTCTTTTATACTGGACATTGTCTCCAGCTACTTTTGAGACTGTTATTATTATAGACTGTATTAGAGACTTGAACTATATATATTCTTGTGTTGGACTTGACAGGTTATTATTTTATTATCATCTTATTGTCTTTATCTTTCAGTCTTTACTTTGTTATCTTAGAGTTGTGATTGAGTACTTATATATATTTATTGCTTGTCCTCCGTTCGGAGTTGACCATAATTCTCGACAGGTTTTGTTATATATATAAACTATTGTCAGACTAGAAAATCTACAGCGTTCCACGCCGATTTTTCGGTGAGGGCTGGGCGTTGTCGCGTCACGTCCCCTTTTAGCGGGTGCGGGTCGTGACACAATCTAACCCACCTTATAAAAATTTCGTCCTCGAAATTTAAGGTGATCGCACCCCTTCTAGGTTAAGCCCCCAGCAATCATAGTCTCAGATACCTATTTAAATCATACAATTTAAAAGTGTAACCTATGGGGTCATGGCATGTATTATCAGTCTGGGATCTCATCTAGTTACACCAACATGCTACAGTACTAGGAAATCACAAAGTATCAAAACACACAAGCAATCTAGGGTGCTAAACTAGAAAAGATACAGAAATAATAATCATCAAGACTGTAAGGCAGTCTACCCTCCTATATGGAAACTGGTACTTATCAAAAATAAAATATAATAAAGATAACTACCAATTATCTATTAAGGGATACTATTCAAGAAAATTAAAAATCAAAGTTAAAGAATGAAAGTCAATTGCATGGAATCCAATCGCAATGTGTATATATAGAGAGTGTGTTAGAGAGGAAAAAGCTAGCATTATGTAAATGTTATGTGGTTTGTGTGTGTATGTGTGTATGTGGACATGTTCATATGGTTAGATAGTAGGCATGTGTATAGGAGAATTTGGGTTTCAAGACAATAGCTATCAAGTTACACTACTCATGGCATATTGGTTAAGCAGTCTACAAGGCACAAGCTATTTACTCATAACATGCATGGCTAACCATATATATATATATATATTTATATATATATATATATATATATATATATATATATATATATATATATATATATATATATATGTATATTTATATGTATAGAGAGGTAGAGACTTAATCATGCATCTACATACATTATAACATGTATACAGAACTATATATATATATATATATATATATATATATATATATATATATATATATATATATATATATAGCTATATGAACATAACTTAGAGATGAAGGGTTAGGTTTTCATGGCAGTGTGAAAATTAGTGTAGAGTGTCAAGTGTTCATGGGTTAAAACTTGAAATGAAGGGTTCATCATTCAGCTTAGTTCAACATTACATATTAGATCTGAAATTGAACTACGTATTTGAAAGCAATGTAAAATGTTAACATGTATTCTGGTTTTAAAATTTTGGAGAAATTCGAACATCAAACCAACCCAATGTTTATCACAACCTAATATGTAAGAATATGAAACCTAACATTATATTCCTACATACAACAATGTATATAGCTCAAAATATTACATTTAAAAAATAGCAATTTGAACTAACATTTAAAATCCAGTATTAAGGGTTAATATGCACACAGTTTTAGATTTGACAAATTCAAACACAAAACTCAACCAAGTTTTTTTTTGAATTGAAATCCTATGTATAGCATACATGTGCAGTGATGTAAACATAACTAATAACATGAAATTTATATTTAATTTACGAATTTAAACAGAAAAAAGCAGAGAACCAGTCTCTGATACTGTACTGTATCAGAATATTGGGGTTTTGAGAATTTAAACATCAACAACATATTAATATATATTTAGATAGGTTGGTAATCAAAGTGTAGCATGCATACGTATCAGGCAAGGGTCTGCATACTACCTGTAAAGGTTGATCAAACATGACTGAACTCAACACAAAGAGAACTTAACTAAAATAGAAAACTGAACCAAATATAGGCTAAACAACATGTCAATAATCCTATACAACTATGACCTATAGATACTAACCAAACCCATATCCCATATGCCAATACCCTCTGTAATCTATCTATGTATATAGACCTCTCAGTCTTAGGTGCATCTACAACTATACTCAAGGACAGGCTCTAGTCATGGGTGCCTCTCTGGGAAGGGTAAGGGAAAATAATAACAATCATGAAGGCTGTAAGACATACTAACATCCTATATATAAACTGGTTGGTATTATAAATAACAGGGAAATCATCTACAATAGGTTACTATTCTAATACCAATGCTAACTATCATCTCTAGGGTACAGACACTCTACAAGTCATCATATCATTTCACTATGAAGATCTACCTATGAACAAGCTCTACAAACTAAATATCTCTACTCCTAAGTTATTTACAACAACAGAAGGGTATGATATTTAAAACCTTCTCAAGATACAACCTATTAATCATATGCGTCTATCCAAAATCATGTTGTCTAGAGTCTTCATCATGCTAGTGAGCAAGGCTACGATAATCACAGAGTCCTTGACTAAGGTACGTACACTTAGGTTCATGGTATTTAAAATTTTCGCATTGCCGCATGCGACGGCAAAAACCTTAAATTCCCATACCCGAAAAATACATCCAAAATCTGACTACATGTCCTCGCTATGCCAACTAACAAGACCATCGAAGATTCTAGATTCCATAACTGAGGTGACCTAGCCCATATGATTTTCTCAGGAAGAAAGAAAAAAAGAAACAAACATAACAAAAGAGTAACATAACAAAATTAATCAATAAATAAGGAACAGATGGAATCGGATTTCAAGGTAGTTATAAAAGATAATTTCGGAAATGAAATTGAGAAGAACAGAATTTGCAGTAAGATCTCCAATGGTCTGTGCATCCTCGACTGTCCTGACGGTAGCTCGCTCCTGCTGGTTTTCCCTGGTATGCTGCTGATGCTGCATGAATTGCTGCTGCTAAGAGAAATCGAGAATAACGGGAAAAGGTCTCTGTACAGATGGAGGTGCACCTCCAATGTAGCAGAAACGCCAACCTGAGTCGGCATAACAGAAGCTGCGGTCTCGAGGCCCTGATGAACAGGACGAGAGGTGGCCAGCCTCTCGATAGTATCCCCCGAACCGAAGTGATGAGATTATGTCTCCATAACCATCATGAAGACAGTTCAAAACAAGAAACAATTTCTGAGAATGAAGCAAAATTTCAAAAAAGGACAGTTTATATTCAAGGGAAAAAAAACAATAAGCAGCAAATTTAGATAAAAGGGATCTGATAAGGAGTTTTTCCTAATGTGATTGAGTACCTTCAAAATATCATAATCCTACTGCAGGCTGTAGTGATATTCTAGTTTGAATACCACTACATAAACTCGACCTGCATGGGCTACCACTAAAAATGTGTCACGACCCGCACCCACTGTGAGGGTACGAGAACGTAACAACACCCAGCCTACGCCGCAGTGTCGATGGTAGAACGCTGTCCTTGGTCTCAATGCATCTAACAGTATAAGGCTAAACAGTTTATACTCCCCGAGTGGGGGTGACATAGCAGAAAGTAAACTCAATCACAACTAAGGAAGAAGAAGTACGATATGATAAAGAACTCAAGGAAAATACCGATGATCAAAATAGTCTAAGATAACATCCCAGCAAATATCCAGAGTACAAATCTCAGCTACTGAATATGAAAGAAAATATACAACTCAGAATCTCCAGACAGAAATAAAGTCTAGCTAAAATAGTCTCAAGACAACATAAGTAAGATAGGACCTAACTGAGCTAGTCTAGGCAATGGGGGTAATGTACTTAACTAGAGCTGGGTCCTCCTGAGAGTCCAGCTCACATGTGTCGTCTAGGGCTGCCCCGTAGAAGGTATCCACACAGGCCTCCTCCTCATATACTGTAATATTTTTAACAGGTCCAGTCAGGACAGGAGCAAGCACAATACATCTCAACAGTTCATAGCAGGTTAGAAAATATAATCATGCAGTAAAGTAAGATATAGATACTGAAGAAAATGCAGTATGTAAACAGAGAGAGAGCTGTAATAGAAATATCTACTATAAATAGAGACTAACAGTGGCTAGTGAGTCAGAGTACAATATAGACATATAAATGGCATAG
Source organism: Iris pallida (assembly GCA_029216955.1). Classification (NCBI taxonomy): domain Eukaryota; kingdom Viridiplantae; phylum Streptophyta; class Magnoliopsida; order Asparagales; family Iridaceae; genus Iris; species Iris pallida. The sequence continues at coordinate 2,786,224 of JANAVB010004399.1, forward strand.
GAGATTCTGGGAATTATACTATAGAGTGATCTGGGAATTACACTACTTGGATATTATTCACATGTCTACTTCTACTCCCCCGTACCCCCAATCAATACACAAGGATCCAACCAGGTTATGTTATGATTCCATGCAAAGGCCCCCGAAGGGTGATACATGGATGTCCCATAAATAGGAATTCTGGGAAACCCAATAAGTGGGATAAGGATTCAAAGAAGACTCTGTGATCATAAGAGTATATGTCACAAGTGATCAATGAACCAAAGAAGCATAGTGATACGCCATGTAAGTAAAACGCACAGAACATGTAGTACCCGATGCTCCTTGAAGGGATAACATCTCAAGAAGGGATCCATATAGTACTAATCCGTGTGACCAACGTGACAGTATCAAGTAAAATAATTTAATGCAAGAAAATAATTCTAAGCAGGATATGAAATGATCAGAGAATGTACTCGCCTGTATCTGAGTGTCCGGATGAAATGTACTGTCCGAGGAGAGGTGTCTGGCTCCTAATCAGAACAACACTGGTCACAACAAGTCTAAAATGATATAATGAAGTCCTACTATGTATTCTACATGATTCTAGGTCAATCTAGACCAAAGTCAACTCTTGGTCAACTCTAGAGTCAAACCTAGGTCAACCAAGTCAAATCTAAGTCAAACTAGTCTATACTAGCCTAACTAGTCTATTCTAGGTCTAACAAGGCTACACAAGTCCAATCTAGACTCTATACTGGCATTTAAGCCACACCCATAGGCTAAGAGACTAGGCCATAGGCTATTAGACAATACCATGCCTAACCAACCTACAAATCACCTACACAAGTCAATATCTATATACAAAATAATACACATATTGCCACACTACATAATCTAATATAGGATACACATATTAACATATAGGCTCCTATGTGTGTACCACACATACATGTTATATGTACCCATATTAATATAGTATGGTAACACACATTAAAATATAGGTATACCTACAATCTACATATATTATCTACATATACATTTCACATATACATATATATACATGGAGAATAGGAAATGACATGTGTATGTGTGTGATAGTGAGACATGAAAGTGGGTGCCATGTGAGGATGTGTGTGAGTGTATGAGAGGTCACATGAATGTGTAACATGAGAGTGTCAAGATTGACTGTCATGAGGACAGTGTGGTGTACATGTATGTGTGATTAGGATAGTGTAATGGAACCATGTGTGTGTGTATTCAGTTTTAGGGAAAAACAGGAATAAAGGGTGTTACATAGAGTGTGTGTGTTAGAGATATACATGAGAGTGTGTGGATGTGTTATACATGAGGGTGTGTCAAGTGTGGCATGAAGGTGTGTGATATGTATCCTGAAAACAGTATGGTAATGTATAAAAATCAGTGAGTATTAACAATGTAAAATCTGGAACCTAAACAGTGTGACAGTAAAGGCAAAACAGTGAAGGAAACAGTGATGTATAAACCTGAAATTAGTGGGTAATAAATAGGAATCACATGACAGTTACAAATGGGAAGAAATCAGTTCATTTCTAGGTCATGTAGTGAAGGGAAAGGAGGGAAACCAATTCAACAATTCCAGTTCAAAAAATAGAAACTTAAAACCAGTTTTCAGTCCACTTCCCAAATTCCCAGATTTTGAGCTCTAGGTATAACCAATTGATCCCAAATTCAACACACAATTAGCAATCATGTAGGTGTACCACATTAGGGTTTAAAATCATACAATTAATAGTTAAAAATAGATCAAATTCGATGTCAAAATTTATATTAAAAACTGAAAAAATAGTGAAGAAATGAGACTGATATTATAGGTTTCAGAAATTTGGGAAAAATGAGAAATGAGCATTGAAATCTTGCTAAAATGCAAACCCAAAGGTTGGTAAAGGAAATACTAGTTGTGTACGTGTGATACAATGTGTTTGTGTCCAAGCACGAGGACACAAACGTGTCCAAACAATTTAAAAACACAAAACAGTGCAAAAATTGGAAATCCTCGTGCACGTGTTCACAGTGTTCGTGCACACGACACTATACGACACAGACCTCATGGTCCTATCCAAGAGTCGACTAGGACTAGGGCTAGGGCTAGGACACACTGATACGTGTCCACGACACGTGTGCGTGCGATACGACACGCGTATCAGTGCACAAAATCGACAGCCGCCAACACAATGTAATCACCGTGCACGTGTTTGTGCGTGTCCGACACGACATGAGAGGCTCTGAGACTTGGAGAGCCTCATATCTGTGTCAGCTCTGACCCATGTGTCAATTTTCCCGTGTCCTCGCGACGTGTCCAGCGAGTTGTGGCCCCCGAGTAGCAGGGGACTGCTACTCGCGTGCTGTGCGCGTGGAAACAGCGTGTTCACGTATCCATTCAGACACGACATGACAAAGTGGTCACCTCAGGACACAAAAAACACGTAAGCGACATCAAACCCTATTTTTCTATTTAATTACTTTCCTAAAAATTACTCGAAATGCCCATTGGGGTATTTCATCAAACACCTTAACACTAACACTGATACGTGTCCATTTAGGACACGAAATGGATACGAAACCTAGGTCTAGACATACCTACAGGACCAGGACACTTAGGGCTAGGTATTCATGCAATTAAAACCTAATTTTAATGGGTGGATTGGAAAATACCTAGGTATGTTCTTCAACACAAAAGCTCCTTCAATGAGGATCCCCAAAAGCCACCAAACTCCTTCAAATTGATAGGAAACTGAGATTGACAAGTTCCAACAGCAAGAAAACATCAATTAGAACCTATTGCAATTTACTTGGATTAAAAAGGAGTTAAAATAGATTTTCTAGGGATTTGTGAAGATGGAACTCACCTCTTTCCAAAACTTGTTCTTCCTTAGAGGCTAGCCCTAATTTCTAGGAGAATACTTATAGGGTGGGAATCCCTAGGACTAGGTTTATGTGGCTGGCCAAGTATGGACTTGGGTTAGGGTTGCTAGTGGGTTGGGCTTAGTCATTAATCAATGTTTTATAAATCACAAGTCATGACTTGTGATCAAAAGCTTTCTATTCTAAACTCTATATTCCTAATTGATTCTAATAACTAGAGTATGGTTAACTTAACTTAACCTAGGGTCTCATATTCTAACCAAGTCCAACTCAACTAGGGTTAGGTTACCAAGTCAAAGCTAGTCAAAGTCAACCTAGTCAACCCTCATTCAAACAATTCCAAAATAATTCCTAAAAATTCCCATAAATTCAAATAAATTCTAATAAATTCAAATAACCCCAAAAATAACAAAAATTCCCTCAAACTAGAAATGATAAACAAAATACCCTAATCATAAGGCTAGGCTCTAGGTCAACAGTCTCCAAGGTTACACTATCAAACACCAAAATCATAAGTCATGTTTTAAAATAGTTTTAAATGATTAAAAATCACCAAAAATTATAATATGAAATAAGTATCAATAAATAATAATTATAATTACAAAGTTTTAAAATTACCCTCATCTGGAAAACTGGGTGTTACAGTTGAGAGGTCGTTCCCTTCAATGATTGTTGTAGCCTTTGGAATCCAGTTCTTTATAAGGGCTCGTAGAAGTTTATGAATCTTCTCATGGTTACTGTAATCCTTGCCTAGTGAGGACAAAGGATTTACAATATCCAAGAATCTTGTAAATATCTGAGTGACTGATTCACTTGGCTTCATTTTGAACTCCTCATACTCCTGAGTAAGTCTGCTGATCTTTGACTCCTTGACTTGTGCTGTTCCTTCGTGGGTTACTTCGAGAAGTTTTCACACTTCGTTTGATGTTGTGCAAGTAGACACCCTGTTGAATTTAGTTCTGTCTAAAGTACAAAATAAAGCATTAATAGCACGTGCGTCAAGACTGTCCTTTTTCTTTTCTTCCTCTGTATATTTGTCATGGGATTTTTCAACTAAAACACCATCAACATTAATACGAGGTGGCTTTTTATAGCCATCAATAACTACAGATCCTAAGTCAAAATAAAGAGATTTTAGAAAGAAACTCATACGTGTTTTCCGATAAGTGTAATTTGTGCCGTCAAACAGTGGAGGTCTGTTTGTGGCTTGGCCTTGACTTGTGAATTTTATAGCTGCCATTTGTAATACTATAATCTATATAAAAATTGAATATAACTATAATTTTACCTTGCTTTACCTGTATAACCCGCTCTGATACCAATTGTAGGAACAAAATCGTAAAGTAGAATACTCTAGAGGGGGTGAATAGAGTAGGCAGCAAAATATTGCTAATTAAAAACTTGTTAGCAGTTAGATCACAGATATAATAATAATCACAAAAGTAAATGACAGAAATTAAAAGTGATCAGAAGGCAAACACAAAAACTGAGATTTATACTGGTTTTCCTCTTGTGAGGACTAGTCCAGTCAGAAGAACTCTAGCTTCTAGTTGAATCCACTATTGGAAAATCTCGCAAGTTTTTATATGAAGTCCTTGTAACTTCTACAGACACGAGCTTTGATACGAAGAACTCGACCAACTTCAATTGTGAAGAGTTGAATCTTCTATCAAGCCTCTGATTACAATCGCTCTGAAACTTCTAGACCGTACCATAATGGCAAATCGACTAGAGGATTGTAACTGGCTTAGGATTTGAAAATGAAATCTTTTTAGAACTCTTTGGAAGAATGTAAGCTCAGGAAGAGAAGAGATTGAAAGTAAATTGGTGATTTGAAATGATCGAAATGCTTCTCTATTTATAGTTTTTCCAAAGACAGAACTCTGAAAGAATTCGGACAGAACTCTTTGTAACAAACCGCAACTGAAGGATGACCAAGTTCAAAAATCCAACGTTCACTAAAATTCCAAATGGCCGAACTCTGGCCGAGTTCTGCTGGGGTTCTGCCAGTTCATTTGAGAAAATAAATTTTGGTTTTTTGAAAAATCCTTTAGAAGCTTTTTGTAAAAAGAATATTTTTTAAAAATGTAGGTCATTTCTAAAAGAATAGGATGGTTTTAAAAAACGTTTTCGGATAGCCTATTTGCCAGTACGACTCGGTGTACAATATATTCCTAGACTCAATAAAATAAAAAATTACATATCATAACAGGAAGTACATTCTGAACGGCAAATAGCTTCGAAACAGCTTCGGTCTTGAACATAGTAAATATCCATTATTGAGCAGTGTCCAAAACGTCGTAGGTATACATCTGAGTTGACTTACAATTATATCGAGACAGAGTTTGATCAATTATTAAAATCAGGTTTGACCATGACCAATGGGCCAACACAGGCCTATGTAAGTATTACAATTCTATTTATTAATTTTAATACTTCGTGTTAGTTTTGATATAACTTAGTAAATATGCATGCAAATAGATATTCATGTAGATAGTAATAATAAGTACATTAGACATTAGAAGTTATAAAGTATCCATGCTTTCTAGGCCGAGTTTCAACGACTTAAGAAGCGGGCGGCTGCTAGTACATATATTGTAGGAGAGGCCGGTACTTCCTCGCAGCCCGCTCCAGCTCCGTCGGAGGACGAGCTGTGGGTGACCGCCGCTGGTGGTCTCCACAGGGGTACGTACTACGGTACGGAATCCTATGATGCCCTAGTTGTGACACAGTCCTCTAGGGCCTCCCATACTAGTGTGCATGTCCCACAGCCCTCCCAGGAGTCTGTCTGAGTCCAGCAGATGGTGGTGTTTGTCCATGATGAGCTGCTACGACGGATCCGAGAGGAGCACCAGACAGACGATGCTGCGCTCATAGCATGATTGGATACGCTCGACCGCAGCATTATGGAGCTCAGGGATGTGACTGAGAGGACAGAGCGGGACGTCAATAATCTTAGAGCGTCGACAGAGCACAGCGTGACAGATCTGCAGGCATCACAGCTGTCTATGGGCGAGAGGCTCACGTTGATGCAGGATTCGATGGCTGATAGTAGTACGAGGCTGTTATCTACCATGGATTCCTACCACCAGTCACTAGCAGCGTTGGAGCGTATTGTCCTCCGGGTGCGCCTTCATCGTCGTCGACTCCGCCGACGCCACTGCCTTCTTCATCGACATCGACGTCACTACCTTCTTCATCGGTGACGATTTCACGGGAGTAGTACGAGTTGTTTCTATCCATGAGGCACGGCGGTGCCCCTCGTCTTCCAGATCCCCAGTAGTCCTAGTTAGGACTGTTTGTCTGTGTTTGTTTGTTCCTATCCATATAGATTTGTTTGTATTTGTTTGTGTTGATTCTTAGTTTGTGTGCAGACTTTTAGTATTTGTGATCAGGATGTTTGGATATTTGTTGGTTGGTTTATAGACTTGGATATTTTTTTGGTTGGTTTATAGACTTGGATATTTGTTGGATGGTTATTTGTTGTAGACTTAGGATGGCATATTATTATGTATTGATTTACAGACTTGGATATTTGTTTAGTTGGTTAGTTCGTTTATAGACTTGGATATTTGTTTCTTTGTGTTGATTTATATTGTGTTATATTGTTGTGATTTACCGGTGTTGAGTGTTCCATCGAAGGGGTCGGTGAACCCAGGGAGGGCATGTTATTATGTATTTATTGTCATTTATTAAACTGCAGGAGAAAAATGTGATTCTGAAATGACTTTTTGTAATTTATTTTTTTATTTTTTGGAATATTTAGCGACGTTTACCGATGTTCACCGACGTTTACCGACGTTGAGTTATGTCAATAAACGTCGGTGATTGCCGACTCCCCGTCGGTAAACGTCGGTAACTTTTGCTGGAATACTGTCGTTTAGGGAATCGGTAAACGTCGATAAATATTCTAAATGCGTCGCACAATTGACCGACGTTTGTCGACGTCGCTAAACGTCGCTCTGTTCTCGATGTCACGCCGGTAAACGTCGGTGAATTACCGACGTATACATGCATCGGTAAACGTCGGAACGAGTGACGATTAGCGACGTTTTAGCAATCAGCGACTAGGGTTTCCGCGACCTTAATAAAACGTCGCTAAATACGTCAAAAAACGTACTTAGCGTTATTTTCTATCGTTTTTGCGACATTTTTTGGCGTCGCTAAACTGTGATATTCTGGTAGTGAAAATGCACTCCTACATTCTTAATCTAGCATCTAGAAATTGGGACAGACCTTATTAATGATGCTCTACAAGAGGACAATAAGGTTGCATTGGACAGGCAGATACAATCACTCAAATCTTTAGGAATCTATGGAAATGGCAATGCCTTCAGGATGGTTTTAAACCACATCTTTAAATCTTAAGCTCCGGTACTGTGCGTATATAGAGATTTATACAACTTTTGCTTCGGATGCAAGGATAATGAGGATATGGAAAGTCCCATGGTTTAAAGTATCGGCCGATACCGATCCGATACGGCCGATACAGATACGGTTTGGCATGTCCTGATCCGATACCGACCGATATCTGATACTGACCAATACCAACATTAGAGGTCTCTTTTTCGATCCATTCGACAAACAAAATTAAACAAAAAAAATAAATCAGCAAGGGTTTAAAGCATAATAAGGTTGTAAAGTATGTAAAAGAAGAAAATCAATCTATTGTATGTAAACCAATCGGTAAGGGTGACTACTATTTCACTTAATTTCAAAACTACTAAGAAATAACACTGAAAATAATTAAAATTGTGCCTAAATGTATAAAATATATGTTTTTGAATGTAAATAATTTATTAATAATTATTTGTTTTTCGATACCAAAAAATCTGATATTTCGATCCGAAACCGCCGACACTATCGATATCGCTGGTGTCAATACTCATAGGAATAGTCCGATACCGATCCTGTGAACCTTGATGGAAACGATCACATCGATCAGACAAAGGTCTAGTATTTCTGAAAGAACAGAAGAATATATGAATGTCTGAACAATTTGTCTCTTATGTTTATTATAGGTCCATGATGAGTACAATAAAATTTATAAGAAACCTCACCATCTAAACTTGTGGCTTGGTTATCGAGATGTGCGTGATAAATTTAGGTCAGTGACTTAGCCATATCAGGTGATACTTCTTTCCATCTTAAGGTTTTCTTAGTGTGGCTAGTATTGTGCCCTATGTTGTTAGTATCGTAGGATAAAAGACATGTATCTTAAGATACGATATACTACAATTTGGTTAATGTATCGGATCAACCTAGATGATACATATTGGCTGATATAGTTGTCATGGCAAAAAATATAAAAATACAAAAACATGTATATTTATGTCTTGTTTTTTTGCGCATATGGCTAACAATTTGTTTGGTGTTAGTAACATTCCAGGCTTTAAGTACACTTTTTTTCCTGACATTTTAGACTTTTAGAATTTTTTTATAAGCAATGGAGACGAGGTTGGTAGGGAAGAACCAGGATGGTTGTCGTTTAGAGTTGATGCAGTTCGAGAGATCGTGACAAAGGGAAGAGGAAGAGGATGGTGGGGAAGGAAGAGGTTGGTGGTAGCCGACATAGTCGAGGCAGTCACAAGATGGTATGGAGAAGGTGATCAATTTTTGATAGATGGATATCTCGAATATGGATATTTGATTACAGATAAAATATTTTTGTATGAGGAAAAAAATTGATCGTGTAACCCTTTCTGTTATGTAAGCATGTTGGTTATCTGTCCTTCGGTCCTTGGACTTTTCTTCAACAAAAGAAAAATGATTTCAACATAGTAATCCCAGGTGTGCACCTAGGCGCTGCATTGCCTTACCCTACGTACTACATCTGATGTCTAAGCACACTTATATGAAGCGAAGTGCATAGTTGTTTCTCGCTACATTTTGTGTTTAGGCATGTTTTTGACAACTATGTGATAAAATGGGGGTAAAATAGTTTTTTTGGTCTACAAAAGTTTAAAAAAAATTAAAATCGGCCGAACCGGACCTGGACAGGTCAGTCCAGGCCGGCTCGGACGGGTTCTATGGGTTTGACCGGTCCGGTCCCGCGGTCAAACCGGGCCGGTTCGGTCCGAGGTTACGGGTCCGGAGGCGCAACCCAGCCCGGATCCGCTTTGTCACTGGGTCGAACCGGTCCAGGTCGTTGACCGAGCTTGCACCGGCTCATACATATTTTGACCGGGCCGGGCCCGAGCCGGAGACCGGGCCGTCGGCCAAAGTTGCACCTTGAACTGTACATATATGGGTCTACTAAGAGTATTTTGTTGGGAACGCGGTGTGACCCGAATGGGAGTTGGCCCATGAGGTGCGATATTGAATTGTGCTCATATGCCTTAAAAGAGAATTCTCATGTAAGGCCTAAACCACTTCCAATTATCTACACCTCATAATCCCATCTCCTATACGATGTGGGACTAAATTACCAACTCCATCGCTCCACCGGAAACGAAATATAATTCAACAATTTTCACCTTAGCTCGTTTCCACTAGCAGAACTAAATTACCAACTCCATCGCTCCACCGAAAACGGAATATAATTCAACAATTTTCACCTTAGCTCGTTTTCGCTAGCAGGATAATCATAGCACCTTGCTACATTTGTCTGTTTTCGCTAGCCAAACAACCTGCTACCTTTTGTTCATTTTCGCCAACCGAACAACCTTAGCACTCATTGCTACTTTTTGTTCGTCCCCGTCAGCTGAGCACCGAGGTCGATCCAATCCATGTAGTTGCATATGCTCCTAAGTCCACGTTGAGAAGAGAGCCCGTATATCCGTGTATATGTATATCCGCTATCCGAATAATCTTAGCACCTTGCTACATTTGTCTGTTTTTGCTAGCCAAACAACCTGCTACCTTTTGTTCGTTTTCGCCAACCGACAACCTTAGCACTTATTGCTACTTTTTGTTCGTCCCCGTCAACGAAGCACCCAGGTCGATCCAATCCGTGTAGTTGCATATGCTCCTAACTTCACCTTGAGAAGAGAGCCCGTATATCCATTTGTCTCGAACCAATTAGAGCCCAAACCAGTCCTGTAACCATGGGCTCTAATATCACTTGTTGGAAACGCAGTGTGATCCGAACCGGAGTTGGCCCATGAGGTACAATATTAAATTGGGCTCATATGCCTTAAAAGATAATTCTCATTGTAAGATCTGAACTAATCACAATTACCTACACATGATCACACCTCCTAACCGATATGAGACTACATTACCAACTTCACTGTCACACTTCATTTAAGCGCTCACCCGGAAATGAGATACTGTTGGAGAATCCCTTGATTCTCTCTCCTCTTATTATTAGTTATTATTAGAGAATATTTTTGTTATTATTAGAGAGATTTTTCTATCTTCATTTAGTTTCCTTTCCATAAAGTTCTCCATGATTAAAGGATAGACATTAATTGTATTTCTTCTATTTAAACCAGCTTTGGGGCTGAAGAATAAATAATGAAGCATTCACCACTTGTCTTCTAATATGGTATCAGAGCCATGTTCCCTAACCTAGGGTTTGTAAAAAAAAAATTTCTAAACCCGTTTCTCCAACCCAATTAGGCTCTCGATGGCCGATTCCAATAGATGGCGGCAAGCTCTCACCAGCTCAATAAACAATGACTCCTCTACGACAGAAGGCGGAGCAGGCCGCGGGAATAGCGTAACAGGCCATAGCGATGGTGGTGGTAGTGATCGCGGCACTGGCGCTGGAGGAGGTGTTGGTCGCGACAACGGTGGAGGCGCTGGTCGCGGTGCTGGCGGCGGTACTGGTCGTGCCGATGACGACGACAATGGAGACGAAAGTCCTTTCGGAGACGGCAACTTCAACACAGGTTTCAATGATCATGAGGGATCTACAAACTCCCTCAAGGTCAATGTTCCTAAGATGAATGAAAAAAATTATAATGAATGGGCCCAAACCGTTCGTTTAGTATTGGAAGGCAAAAGAAAGCTTGGTTTTCTGACGAAAGAAATAGCAGAACCGGCAATAAAAGACCCTTTTTCAAGCAATGAAAGTCTGAAAACTCCTTAATTATTGCCTAGTTATTAAGCTTTATGGAAACCGCAATAGGTAGGTTGTACATGTTTTTACCTTCTGTAAAGACAGTGTGGGAAGTTGTCAAAGAAACATACTATCAATTCAAAAATCCTTCCAGATCTTTGGCTTAAAGTCAAAGTTGTGGCGTGCTAAACAAGGCGACAAGGATGTAACTACTTATTATAATGAGATGTTGACTCTGTGGCAAGAGTTGGGTCTCTGTTATGATGACAGTTGGAGGTGTGCAGAAGATAGTGTTCTATTCCTCAAGAGGCAAGAGAATGATCGTGTCATTATGTTTCTTGCTGGGTTGAATAAAGACCTTGATGAAGTAAGAGACCAAATTTTAGGGAAGATACCACTGCCCACTCTTCATGAAACCTTTTCAGAAATAAGAAGGGAGGAGGCACGATAAGGAATCATGATGGATAAGGCACCTCAAAGTTCAGAATCTGAAGGCTCGGCTCTGGCCACTAGGAACTTCAACGAAAGTAAGAAGTCGGACAAACCTTGGTGTGATCACTGCAAACGCGCATGGCATACGCATGAAACATGTTGAAAGCTCCATGACAAACCTCTGAACTGAAAGAAAAAATATGGTAATGAGGGTCATGCATTCCAGGCTAGTAATTTGGATCAAGGGAAACAATCTTCTTCAACTCAGCTTTCACTCACGACGGAACAACTAGAAAAACTGTTCAAACTTCTCGAATCTCAAACTCCTTGCTCTATAGCACAAAAATGTTATAACTATGCTCTTCTTAGTGTCAGTCCCAACCACTCTTGGATAGTAGATTCAAGTGCAACCGATCACATGATAAGTGAATCTACTCTGTTTTCTTCATATAGTACCTCTGTAGGGAATTAAAAATAAAAGTCGCAGATGGCTCCTTTTCAGCCATTGTAGGTAAAGGTTCAGTTGTATTATCCCCGATGTTGACTCTTAAAGATGTCCTTTATGTTCCAAACCTATCTTGTAGCCTAATGTCTGTCAGTAAATTATCCCAAAAAAACTGTCAAACTAACTTTTTCGGTTCTCACTGTGTCTCTCAGGATTTGAACTCGGGGAAGATGATTGGCAGCGCTAAGGAGAATGGAGGACTCTACTACTTCTATATTGGACCTAAATCACAACTACCTTCCAAATCGATAAGTTCCTGCTTTGAGTCTTTTCGTGTTTCGAATAATGATGACAACATTATATTATGGCATTTACTGTAACGCCCCAGTCCCAAAATACGTAGGACCAAGTACGTGAACATGCCAGCTGCACATATACGAAGAACACTCCAATATATAGAATCCTCATATATGCACATAAGCTGTAAATAAATAATCACAGGCCAGAATAACATATCTAATCTCATCACAGCTCAACACAGAATATAATGAAGTCCAAATAAATAAATAAGAGTATCAAAAGATAGCCGGGTGAACATACTCACTCCAAACAGCTATGAAAAATAGTCTTACAAGATCGGAGTTCGACCTTTGCAAAATAGAAAGAAAAAAGATGTAAAATAATGTCTACAACTGTCTCAGATAAGAAATAGACTAGAAGTCATAAGGCACTGTCTCGTCATCAATGTAAGATAGCTCCAATACCGCTCCGTACTCCTGTGGAAAATTGTCTAAACCTGGAGAGATAACCAGGTCCTCAGGGGACATAGCAAGATACAAGAAAACACCAGCCATATAAACTGTGATAATATAATAAGAGAAAAAGGTATGCATGCAATCGGGTTCCTGACCATTCTACTGTGAATATGCAGTTGAGATACATTCCTTCGACGCAAGAGCCCTGGCTGAATATAGGATCCGGTATAGTCCCCTCTTGGGTACCAGTGACCAAGAGCATAACGTTCAAAAATGACAGTGGCCAACCTGAGAGGCTCATACCCGTATCTCCAACGGAGCTTCCAGGTTACAAGGGAAGTACAATCGAAGCCCATACGTCGGGTAATGTTCTCCCCACCCAATGCCTAGTATCATCATCTCCATGACTGATATGTACCTCTAGTAACCGCCAAGTCTTCTAGCATGCAACTCTATTGGCAGTTACCCCTATACGTCGCACGCTCTATACGTATCGGTGGCCAGCCGACTAAGCAAAATGTGTCCTATATGTGACTCACATCACGTGATACAACAAGTGTCAAGGTCGTATGAGATATACCAATACCTCAACATCAATGGGTGGTCAACAAACTAAGTTAATACAAGAGAATAAATCAAAGCAAGGAAACGACCGATAGAGTCGCTTGCACCCAAGTGTGACTTGGACGCACAGTTTAAATCTCACAAAATAAAATGCTGAAAATAACAACTAAAAATAAGAATATAATAATCACAGAGTAAGGTGGCAAGTTATCTTGCCTGGTGGTGCAAAGTGGCAAGTCCAAGAGTAGCAAGTATCAGCACCAAAACTCATAAATCACAGATGACTCCAAACGCTGAAACAAACATCAAAAATGATCTCGATAAAGAAGATATACCTAGGAAATACCTGTCCAAAAGTCAAATTCTGGAACAGGGACAAAATCATAATTTCGGGTCAAAACGATGTCCGTCGTTGGACTCGCTTTGCACCGAAACGTGTGCCAAAGTCTATGATCTCTAAAGTCGTCAAACTACGTCTCTATGGTTTTAGTTTGAGGAGAGGAACTCAACGGTATGTCCAGGTTTGGATTTCGAGGAGCCGTGTACAAAATCGCCCGTTTGAGTGGGTCGCGGGCCCGCCAAAAATGGGTTCCGATTCGACCTTCTCAGAATTGAACCAAACTTGGCATGCTAGACCAAAATTTCAATCCGGACCTGTTGGCACAAGTTTTATCTTGATCTGACGACTGTACACTAAGTTATGGGCAAGTTTGCAAAACGTCGATACAGGGCTATCTCGACGGATACACGTTGATTTCGTCGCACACACGGCGACGAAACTGAGTTTCCGTCAGTTCCCACATGTCGGTAACGTCCATACGCGCCTTTCGATGCGTATAGCACACGACCACGTCGCCCGATTTGTCGGGCGTATGTCGTATCAGAGAAAATTCTAAAATTTATATAATTAACACATTTTTTCTCCAACTTCAACATCAGTTTATTTCTTACACGTTAATCGAAACAACGATCCAGAAGATGCGTTTGTGATCTCGATTATGTTGTCTTCACATGTGTTCAATTAGTTTTTACGAAAGTTTAATAGAAAGCAAGAAAAGTGGCTGACAAGTTGGCGTTTCAAAACAGTTTTTAATATCACAGAAAACAGATTTTTGTTCAACTTCGTCTCGATTTTTCGAGCAAGTCGATGGGTTGTTTCGAAATCCATCTGAAGGATATTGAAGAGGGTCAAGTCTACTTTCCATAAAATCTTACGGATCAAAATTGGTGCTACGAGTAAAAAGTTACATCATAGAGAAGTAGGGTACCTCGAGTGGGATAACTGCTCCGTGGGTGACGCGGGCTGACTTCTGATGCTCCGTTTGTCGTGCACAAAGCTCCGTTCCTGGTGAAACGAAGTCATGAACGAAGAGGGTATAATCAGCCTCAACTTTTGTTTGAAAGATTAGGGTTTCGATGTTTGTAGAAAAAGTTATATATATAACAAGTTATATCAAAAACCTATTACAAATAGGTTTAACATTAATAGTCCCCCACGGTTGTGGGTTATTTGCGCGAGCCTGCTGCAGCAGGGAAAAGGTTTTGGTGGGCCGCCCACTTTACTGGGTGGGCTTGATTATTTTTTTTGACCATTTCTTTTCCTAAACGTGAGAGGCTTAGCTGGCCGCCCCTTTTGTTGGGGTGGGGGCCGGCCTGCTCATGGCTTTTATATATATATATATCATTAAGCTACCAAAAAAGTCTAAAAATCATAATAAATTCTAAAAAATCCTAGATTTTATTATACTCCTTATTTATAATTACGAACAAGCACACATATAATATATGTATACACCCATACCTTAATTATACTATTAAACTAGTAGTAAATAAATCCATATTAATTAAATGCTTAACGAAAATAAATTTAAATTATAAAAAAATCAATTATAAATTATGGGGTTTACATCCTACCCAACTTAAAGAAAATTTCGTCCTCGAAATTAAACTAAGGTCGGGGGGTCAAATGCAATGCATGAAAGTATAAATGCATGACATACCTTCGTCTTCGAACAACTGCGGATAGCGATTACGGATGTCGTCCTCGCGCTCCAAGTAGACCCCTGGGGAGTGATGCTTCCATGCCACACGAACCAACGGAATAGATTGATTCCGTAACACCTTCACTCGACGTCGAGGATACCTACCGGTTGCTCTTCGTACGGCAAACTCGGTCCAACTGTGATCTCAGAGTGATCAAGAACATGACTGCTGTCTGCCACGTACCTCCTCAACTGAGATACATAGAATACGTCATGCACTCCCTCTAGCGACGGTGGCAATGCCAATCTGTAGGCAACCTCTCCAACACGTTCCAAGACATCGAAAGGGCCGATGTACCTTGGACTCAACTTGCCACGTCCTCCGAATCGAATCGTGCCTCTAGTGGGGGATATCTTCAAGAACACATGGTCACCCTATTTGAACTCCAAGGATCGACGACGATTATCTGCCCACTGCCTCTGATGATCCTGTACTGCTCGCAGGTGGTCCTGAATCTTCTTCACTGTCTCCTGTGCTCAAGACCAACTCGGGACCCAATAGCTGTTCTCTCCTATGTCGCTCCAACAAACAGGAGACCGACACTTTCTACCATACAATGCTTCAAACGGAGCCATTTGAATGCTCGCTTGATAGCTATTGTTGTAGGAAAACTCAACAAGATGAAGATGGTCTCCCACGAACCGCCAAAATCAAGCATACGCTCTCAACATATCCTCTAGCGTCTGAATGGTACGCTCCGACTGGCCGTCTGTCTGCGGATGATACGATGTACTAAACTTCAATCGAGTGCCCAAACTCTCTTGCATGCTCCTCAAAAGTGTGAGGTAAATCTCGAGTCACGGTCTGACATAATACTAACAGGCACACCATGCAATCTCACAATCTGCTCTATATACATCTATGCCAATACCTCTGTCGACTGGCCCACTCTAAAAGGTAAAAATGGGCTGACTTCATAAGTCTATCAACAATCACCCACTGTGTCACGTCCTCTAGGACTCCGAAGAAAACCCGTGACAAAATCCATAGTAATGTGCTCCCACTTCCACTCCGGAATGGGTAGCGGCTGCAATAATCCGCCGTCCTCTGGTGCTCCGCCTTCACTTGCTGACATACCAAGCACTTGGCAACGAAACGAGCTATCTCTCGCTCCATTCCATGCCACCAATAATACTGTCGTAAGTCACGATACATCTTGGTCCCTCCGGGATGAATAGAGTAAGTCGAACGGTGAGCCTCGGCCATCAGCTCTTGTCGTAGATCTCCATTGGGTACATAAATGCGATCCCCACATCGCAGTGTCCCATCTGAGTGGATCCTCAAACCTGTCTGCTCTCCTGTTCAGTCCTCTCTTTCAGCCTTCGAAATCTAGCATCATTAGACAATGTGCCTTGATGCGCTTACCAGTGATGATTGCACTTGAAGGTTGGCTAATACGCCATCTTCTCGGGCAATACTAACTCAATACCAAGCTGCTCCAAGTCTCTAATCAATTCCTTCTGTTGTGGTCAAAAAGTGTGCCATGGGCTTACGGCTCAATGCGTCTGCCACGACATTAGCCTTGTCCGGATGATAATAAAGCTCGATCTCATAATCCTTCATCAACTCCAACCAACGTCGCTGTATATTCAACTCCTTTTATGTGAATACGTACTTGGGCTCTTATGATCAGTGTAGATATCAAACTTTTCGCCGTACAAGTAGTGTCTCCATAGATTCAAAGCAAAGATAACCGCTGCGAGCTCTAGATCATGGGTCGGATAATTCTTCTCATGCACTCTCAACTGTCATGATGTACACGACCGTGCTGCATCAATACACATCCTAATCCCTTCCCGGATGCGTCGCTGTAGATCACAAATCCCTTGGGCCGATGGTAGTGTCAGGATCGGTGTTGTGGTCAATCGCTTTTTCAACTCGTCTAAAGCGGCTTGACACTCGTCTGTCCATACAAACTCCTGATCCTTGCAAGTCAATCGAGTCATAGGCCCCGCTATTCGAGAGAAATCTTCTACGAACCGTCGGTAGTAACCCGCAAGTCCGAGGAAACTTCTCACTTCAGAAGCTGTTGTGGGAGCGGGCTATGATTTGACTGCCGTGATCTTCTCTGGGTCCACTGATATGCCATCACCCGTAACAATATGACCAAGGAATGATACCTCTTTGAGAAAGAAATCACACTTGCTAAGCTTCGCGAAAAGTCGCTCATTCCTCAACGTTCCCAAAACTGTCTGTAGATGCTGCTCATGCTCCTCTTGACTCTTGGAGTAAATCAAGATATCGTCTATAAAGACTACAAATTTGTCCAAGTATTGGTGAAAGATCTTGTTCATTAAATTCATGAAAACTGCGGGAGCATTGGTCAAACCGAAAGGCATGACCAAGAACTCGTAGTGTCCATACCTCGATAGAAAGGCCGTCTTGGCAATATCTTCCTTCCGAACCTTCAATTGGTGATAGCCTGATCGTAAGTCAATCTTGGAGAATACTTTTGCTCCACTCAGTTGATCGAATAGATCGTCTATACGCGGCAAGGGATACATTTACGATTAGGTCATCCTAGTTTTCGCTATTTAAAACACTTGTTTCCTAAGTTATTTCGTAAAAATTTTTTTTTTTTAAATGTGAGGCATGTGAATTTGCAAAACATCATCGTAAGGTATTTATGAGAATGAATCAAAGAAGGGGATGTGTCCACATCTCAACACTGCCATGAATCTGAACCGGGGAATAATCAACATCCTCAGAAAAGAAAAGGTAAATCTATCTATGTTTTTAAGAGTCGCATCAAGTACCCTGATATAGATGATCCTATAGCTGTTAGAAAACCTGTTAGGTCTTGCCCTAAATATCCTATATCTGATTTTATATCATATTCAAACTTGTCTTCATCTTTTCTGCCTTCACCTCCCAATTGTCTAGTGTAGAGATTCCAAAGAATATACAGGATATCCTAGAAGTTCCAAAGTGGAGGGAAGTTGTATTTGAGGATATGAGAGCTCTTGAAAAGAACAAAACTTGGAGCGTCATGACACTACCAGTTGGAAAGAAGACCGTGGAATGTAAGTGGGTGTTTACTGTGAAGTACAATTCAGAATGGTGAGTTGAAAGGTATAAGGCTCGCTTGGTGGCCAAGGGTTTCACTCAAACCTATGGCATAGATTACTCAGAGACATTTGCTTATGTTGCAAAATTGAACAATATCAGAATAATTTTATCTCTTGCGGCTAACCTGGATTGGTCTCTGCATCAGTTAGATGTTAAAAATGCCGTCCTCAATGGTGATATAGAAGAAGAAGTATACATGGATAGTCCTTCTAGTTTTGAAGACAAATTTGAATCAAAGGTATGCAAGTTGAAGAAGTCTCTTTATGGCTTGAAGCAATCTCCGAGAGCCTGGTTTGAAAGGTTTACTCAGTCTATGAAGAACCAAGGGTACACTCAAGGACAAGCTGATCATACTTTATTCCCAATTCTCCTCTGACAGAAAATTTACTGCCTTGATTGTTTATGTAGATGATATTGTCCTCGCTGGAGATGATACAGTTGAAATAAGAAGCGTAAAAGAAAGACTTGCTACAGACTTTGAAATCAAGGACTTAGGGTCCTTGAGATACTTTCTTGGTATAGAGGTTGCTCGATCGAAGAAAGGAATTGTGGTTGCACAGTAGAAATACATTTTCGATCTATTGTGAGAAACGGGAATGAGTAGTTGTCGACCATCCGACACCTCCATGGATTCCAATGCAAAACTTTGGAGAGAAGAAAATATTCCTGTTGACACCGAAAGATACCAGAGGTTGGTGGGTAAGCTAATTTACTTGTCTCATACTAGACCTGACATTGCCTTCTCAGTCAGTATAGTGAGTCAGTTTATGCATTCTCCTTATGAGAAATATCTTGAGGCAGTTTATAGAATACTGAGATACTTGAAGGCCAATCCTGGAAAGGGTTTTTTTTTTAAGAAGACTAGTGAAAGAAAATGTCTATCTTCACTGATGCAGATTGGCCAGGTTCTATCACGCTCCGCTCCCGTAGGAGCGATCGACCTTGCTAAGGCGTGATGCCGCACGAGCCTAGATTGCGCTCGTGCAAGGCGGGTTCCATACGGCCAATTTCAACGGCTGCGACAGGGTCGTCACACAGAAGTCCCAAGCAGAGACATCGAATATGCCAACAGAAATTTAGAACAAAACACAAGTCATTCAAAAGATGTATTTTATTGATATTGAAACAAGGATTACAATGGGGTGCGAGGCCAAGATTACAAGTCACTCAAGCTCACTCTTCTCATATTATAAGTCACTCAACTTTTCCTCACCTCTCAATACAAGTCTTTGAACCAGAGGATGCTTCGGAGAGGCGATGTTCATACATTATGTCCCGTATAAGTCCTGACTCTATACGGAATGCACGCCTCGAATCGCCAAGGAACTCCGTGCCTTGACGCATCCAAGCGAGCTCCACGCCATGAGATTCTATCTATACCTGCACATAAACACCGTGTGGGTGTCAGTACTCAACTGTACTAGTGGTGTGAGCTCCTCGTGTCACGCCCCAGAACCAGAATACTGGAGAGCGAGAGCGGACATAGCCAGCTACGTATATTGAAGTGCAACCTACCTTGCTATACGGTCACGACTGTCTAGATACATGAGGGTTTAACTACAAGCCATCAGTCTCCTATAGTCAAGAACAAGCCTATTGTCTCAATCACAAGCAAGTAAGTAAAGGTTATAAGATGCAAGATCACCAAATATACAATCGTAAGGCGTTCCAAACATTACATATTCAGCTGATCATGAAGCTAGTCGTACAAAATGTAAGGACTAGCAAGAGTTTAGTCATACATGATCAACCCTAGGATTTGTCAATCATGTTACAGCCGTAGGCAGACAGTAAATAAAGATGCAATACGAGCTAACACGTGCTCGTCGGCTAAACGCTTCAAAAGAATAATTTTACAATAAGTGGGAGGACAAAAGAAACCCACTCGTTGCCAGGGTTACGCCTGGTGGTCACCATCTGGCTGGAAGACAGGTGGATCCTCTGGGGCTGCTCCGATATCTAGCCACACAAAACCAGCTGGGTCAGACCCCAGAAGATCAAGTGCCACAAAGGAGGCTTCACTTAGGAACTAAAACCAGCATATCACAATAATATTAAAGATAAATAATAAATAAAGAACTGATAATAATAGAGATAACAACAGTAAACTGAGTACGAAGAAACCATTCAAGTAGCCAGGTCATAACCCTTAAACCAAACAAGGACCAGGGTTGCAGGCCTTCACCTGAATAGAAACCCGTCTCAAATACTATTGGTAAGGTAACAAGACAATAAATGAAGAGAGGACACAAACTGCTCCGGGAGCCAGATTACAACCCTTAAACCAAACAAGGACCGGGGTTGTAACCCTTCGCCTGAACCGAACTGGAACCCTGATCTTTATTGTTAAGGCCAGTATAAATAATCATGATATTTGAAGTAAGATAAAACATGACGAGCATGGCCTGGGGTTACAATAAGACAATAAACGAAGAGAGGACACAGAACTCCGGGAGCCAGGTTACAACCCTTAAATCAAACAAGGACCGGGGTTGTAACCCTTCGCTTGAACAGAACTGGACCCCCGATCGTTATTGTTAAGGCAAGCATCAATAATCATGTCATGTCACAATCTTGTACAGGATCAGGACAAGACTAAGCTGAGCTAGATTCCATCCAATCAATCACGGCCAAGCAAAGAGTACGGCTTGATACTTTAACTAACTCGGGTTATCACAGGCCTAGTTACTAGCAAGATGCAATGAGATTATCCCAACAGCCACAAGCCCTGCAAACCATCCAGTTATCCAGGTCGAATGTCCGTTTATGAAGAATGCAACACGTGATTGTGTGCTAAAAATGTACCCTACTCGTCGATAGGCTACAAGTCCACTTAATGCGCCCAGATAACGGGATTGCCTGTAGCTGAAAATCTCTTCATGTCTACTGAATTATCCTAGTTTGTTAGCCTTAGTCAATTAATATAGGTATCCCTGACCATGGTACTCAGGGATCCCTATCCTAGACATGATTCAAGACAGTACTAGTTTATTTGTACAAACACAATCGCCCACTGTGTCCAGGTCTTTCATACTTGTCATGTCAGGCTAGCTGTCATAACAGCATGTCGAGATATACCATGTCAGTTTACTTGTCAAGAGTGCGCCACAGCGGGCCACTATCGTGTTCTATTCTTATATTATGAATGAGAGAAACTTGTACAAAATAACTAGTGACATATTCTTGAAGCCAAAGAAAAGATCTACAACTTTCATGTTTTGAGTTTTTCAAGATTTTAGCTATAAAACATCTCAAAGAAGCAAAAACAGTCATTTAGAGTGACCAGCGCGCAAGTTGCGTGGGCAAAATTGCCCACGGCGCACGTTGTGGCGGCGCGCGACTGCGTAAGTTCCGCATTGCGCGCGGGCAAAGTCGCCCACGGCGCACGTTGCGCGAAGCACGGCGCGCGAGCGCGCGGCAGAGAAGTGCGCGGGCGCGCGACGAGCAACCTGAACATTGCCGCGGGCAAAATCGCCCACGGCGCACGTTGCGCGCAAGCACGGCGCACGTTGCGCACAAGCACGGCGCACGTTGCGCGCAAGCACGGCGCGCGACGCGCGGCAGAGAAGTGCGCGGGCGCGCGGCGAGCAACCTGAACATTGCGCGTGGGCAAAATTGCCTACGGCGCACGTTGCGCGCAAGCGCGGCACGCGGCATCGAATACACTGAGCACGGCACTGTTCATCGTCCCAACAGCACCAAAAGGTGTGGGGAACCCATGAACATGAAAATGCCATAACTTTCACATACGAAGTCGAAATCAAGCGGTTCAAAAGCCAAAATTAGGTAGAATTAATTTCCTACAACATGGAACTATTAGATTTTGAAAATAACCAAGTTTTAGAGATTAAAACCAAGAAAACCGAAAAGATTACAAACTTAGATCTACAAGAATCCATCCATCAAATCCAAAAATGCAAGTTCTAAAGGCTTAGAATGATGTAAGGAGGAAATGGAACAATAAAATTGATAGATCCATCATGAAGCAGGTTGCACTTGCCTAGGCTTGGTAGGTGGGAGGAGTAAATGAAGAAGATGAAGAAGTGAATGCAAAATAATGGAGAGAGAGAAGAAGTTGACTTATATAGCAACCCCTCTCATCTCAACCCAATATAAACCAAACCAAGCCAAGCCAAGTCATGTTGAACCAAGTTGAACCAATCAAGTCAAGATTTAAACCAAGGCTAAGCTAAGCAAGATAAGTAAAAATACGGGCCACCTGACAATTGTCAGAAATCCGTATACGTATCCTGAAAATACGTATAACGGGAAACGGTAGTGACACCTCGCCCACCCATACAAAACCGACACGTTCAATTACTTTGTGCAACATATCCTTTTACGATTGTCTTTGTATTCTTTCCTTAGGATCAATTTTTGGACATAAACTCTAGGCTATTTTGTGTCTCCAGACCATCACCATGCCTTGCACCTACAAAGCATTCATACTTTGCCTCTAGACCTTCTCGTGTCAATAACGTCAACTTATCGACTCGTGCTTGCCTTTCGGCCCATATTTGGTACGCAACAACTTGGTCGTGACATAAATCCCTTCTTATGTAGCCTCCCTTCCCAAAATTTTGGAATATATTTTATTTATTTATTTGAATTAAATGGTGAGTTTTAAAATTTTATAAATAATTATTTAGTTAATTATTACTGTAGATGAATTTAGCCATGGAGGAGTTTTAGAGTGCAAGGTGACTAAAAATCGTGACACGGATAGTGCAAGGGCATGCTTTGACTAGTATATTAGCCCTGGTAGGGAAGGCCGAGCGATAGTGATGTCCTAACTAGAAAAATTAGGCCAAGTTACGACTTGACTCCTATAAATAATTCAATTATTTATTACTAAGGTTTATTGACTTACAGAAGACCCGGTTGTACCAAACTAGTCGGACTGGACCCAAACTGAGACCAGAGCCCATGTAGTCATGCGGTACGTCCAATGACATACGTGTTGATGTATTTTGGTGAGTGGGTGGTTTTCCATTTTAATGATTTAAGGAATATTTCTAAGTATTCATAATTAAATATTATAAATGTTATTATTAGTAGATATTCAATGACACTTGTATAAAATGAGTCTTTGTACATTTTGGAATTATTAGACTGCGCATAATGGTATATATACAGCATCATTGTTTTATTGAATTTTGTTATATTTATTATTATTTTATTGAGGTTATTATATATATATATTTTATTATTATTGGTTGTCAAATAAATGTTATATATCTATATATTCATATTTATATAAATAAGGCCCTAGACTGAAAATAGAATATATATATATATATATATATATATAAGGAAATGTATAAGAAATATATGTAATTTTTTAGCTCTGATGTTCATGAGCAATTCTAATTTTATATTGAATCTACCTAATAAAATGTTCAACCTTTCAAAAGCTCTCATTTCTCAGGTCTTGCAAAACGCCTTCTATGACTCTAAGATGTTCCATTTTTAATCATATAGATTTAATTACTAATTGGTTCTTCATTGCTCTTTTGCTATACTTTGTGGACAAGTGACAGAACAGTGTACTCCCACATGGACTCAGGCTGGGAGATGCAATAAGTATCTGCATATGTTTGAAAATATGCATATACAGTCATATACTTCAGCTATATATCATTTCTCTATATGAAGTACATTGAAAGTGATGGACCATAGCACCTAGGTTCTAGCATCCGCGCAAATCCAGTCCATGGGTCGGGTCTCACAAAGCCGAGCGACCCTTCCTTCCTGTAAACCCAAATGCAACCACACATATATATAGATATATACATCAGATCGTACGAGGGAGAGAGAAACGCGAGGAAACCCAAACCCTAACACCGCCACGCCGACCTCCTTTCCTGGTGCCCCCCAGCCGACGACCACGCGCGGTGACAACGCGCGATTAAACGAGCAGAGCAATGACAGCAGTAGTGGGTCAACGATGCAACTTCAGGTTGTGTTTTCTTCAACGTCGTTTGACGAATTCCCGAACCAATTTTTCTGCTCCGGAGACAGTTGTGATGATTTGGACTTTATGGCTTAGCAGTTGACTATATTCTGTTGGATCTGCGCACAAACTCCAGGTTTAGCGATTGCATGGAGTTAGTGGCAGAGCGATGGTAGATGATTGTGATGCATGTCTAGGTATTTGTTAGTGATAGTACATTGTTATCCTTTCATGCTTTTTATTCCTTACATGAGATATTCTGCTTATTGATTCAGTTTAGAGACTCTTGTTATACTCTTAGAGTATTATTGGACATATATGCTAGTGGGCTGCAGACCACGACCCATAGTTCATTCCTGTTCTGTGCACTTAATGTGGATTTGAGATATAGATTATTTTGCCATGATTTGGCAGTATACCATAGCCTTGACAGCATTTACGTATTCGAGAGGGGCTGGTGTCTGCTCGATACGTAGCTGGCTTGCTCACGTGCTCGTGTCCGAAAGGCGGGTACGGATCGTGACAATTTTTTTAGTAGCCCATGCAGGTCAGAGCATATCGTATCGGTTACGTAACTGTATTGATAAGAGCCTACGAATTTGACTAAACCTTAGGAATCTCAATCCGCACAGCCTTGAAAAGTTCTTTTAGAAATCTCTATATCGTTCCTTGAAAACTCTATATTTGCTCTCGATTATACTTCCTTGCTTTTCACCATTGATTCTCGTCCCTTTTTATTTCGAGGTGACGAACGATCGTGCTGTCTAGGATTTATCAGAAGTTTTATAGTATAATATTGCTTGACTATTGAATATTTGGTTGTTTATAGATATGAGGGATTATAGATGCCATATATACGTCCTAGATATCTGTCGGTAGAATTGTTAGCAACTAGTTAGAAGATATAATATTTTAGTGACCGTGTTTTGAGGATTAGTATGACCAAATGTGGGTAGAAGTCCTCGAGATTTCGTAATTACAAAATGACTGAATAAGGTTTAAAATATTTTTGAGAAATTAAAATTGAGGAGATCAAGGTGATAGTAGACTTTGAATTTAAAGGGATAGTCATGAATTGGAATTTTGAGGACGAAATTATTTTTAAGGTGGGTAGATATGTAGCCTCCCTTCCAAAAAAATTGGAATATATTTTATTTATTTATTTGAATTAAATGGTGAGTTTAAAATTTTATAAATAATTATTTAGGTAATTATTACTGTATATGACTTTAGCCATGGCGGAGTTTTGGAGTGCAAGGTGACTAGAAATCATGGCACGGATAGTGTAAGAGCGTGCTTTGACTAGTATATTAGTCCTGGTAGGGAAGGCCGAGCTATAGTGATGTCCTAACTAAAAACCAGTCCAAATTGCGACTTGACTCCTATAAATAATTTAATTATTTATTATAAGGTTTAGGAAGTGGATCAAAAGCCCCTTAGAAAATCACCTAAAAATCCCCTCACTCTATCCGTAATTTAATGTTAATATTAATGTTAATATTAATGTTATATTAATGTTAATTAATATTAATGTTAATATTAACATTAAATACTAAAATTAACATTAAACTTAAATATTAAAATTAATATTAACATTAACATTAACATTAATATTAACATTAATATTAATATTAACATTAATATTAACATTTATTATGAATTAGAGTGAGGAGGGTTTTTAGGGGGTTTTCTAAGGGGGGCTTTTGATCCGTGACTTGCAGAAGACCCGGTTGTACCAAACTAGCCGGACTAGACCCAAACTGAGACCAGAGCCCATGTAATCATGCGGTACATCCAATGACATGCGTGTTGATGTATTTTGGTGAGTGGGTGGTTTTCCGTTTTAATAATTTAAGGAATATTTCTAAGTATTTATAATTAAATATTAAATGTTATTATTAGTAGATATTCAATGACACTTGTATAAAATGAGTCTTTGTGCATTTTAGGATTATTAGACTGTGCATAATGGTATATATATACACCATTATTTTATTGAATTTTGTTATATTATTATTTTATTGAGGTTATTAATATATAATATTATTTATTATTATTGGTTGTCAAATAAATGTTATTATCTATATATTCATATTTATATAAATAAGGCCCTAGGCTGAAAATAGAAATATAATATATATATATATATATATATATATATATATATATATATATATATATATATATATATATATATATATAGAAGGAAATGTATTCATAAGAAATATATGTATTTTTTAGCTCTGATGTTCATGAGCAATTCTAATTTTATATTGAATCTACCTAATAAAATGTTCAACCTTTCAAAAGCTCTTATTTCTCAGGTCTTGCAAAACACCTTCTATGACTCTAAGCTGTCCCATTTTTAATCATAGATTTAATACTAATTGGTTCTTCATTGCTTCTTTTGCTATACTTTGTGGACAAGTGACAGAACAGTGTACTCCACATGACTCAGGCTGGAGATGTAATACGTGTCTGCATCTGTTTGAAAATATGCATATGCAGTCATATACTTCTGATATATCATTTTTTTATATGAAGTACATTGAAAGTGATGGACCATAGCACCTAGGTTCCAGCTCATCCGGGCAAATCCAGCCCATGGGTCGGGTCTCACAAAGCCGAGCGACCCTTCCTTCCTGTAAACCCGAATGCAACCACACATATATTAGATATATACATCAGATCGTACGAAGGAGAGAGAAACGCGAGGAAACCCAAACCCTAATATCGCCACGCCGACCTTTCGTGGGCCCCCAGCCGCCGCTGGCCGGAGGCCGA
>JANAVB010004399.1:2813169-2880669 GCA_029216955.1 Iris pallida
CTTGGCGTGGACCTAGATTATATGAATTAGATTTTGCGGGTAGGCTTCTGAGTTGAAATCGGTTGGGCGCCGGTATCGCGCCGTACCATCGCGTATCGCGAGATATTCACGATATCGGCAATAGGCCGTAAAGTGGACCAAACGTCCACTTTACCTAGGTATTTTGGTAGGTAATATATGTATAGGCTATATCATACTACCCTAGGGAGATCGGGTCAAAATAACAAGCGTAGGTAGGTTAACTTGATAATTGCCTAAGGTTGAATTTTGCCCTTTTTAAGGTAAAATAGGAATTTGGCCTATGGCCAAGAAATGAGTTTTGAAGTCCTAGATGGACTTGGATATAGGTTGTAGAGGTTGGTAAAGGATAGAAATAGCCGTCTAGACCTAGTCTTGACCCCGGTTGACCACGGTTGACTTTTTAGGCCAAAAGTCAACTATGGGTCAACACTTTACCCAATTTAGTCCTAAATTCCATTAGACTTGTGCAGTTGACCGAAAGTCAACTATTAGTCACCAGTGACCTAGAGTTGACCTAGGGTTGACCACTGTTGACCAAGGTTGACCAGAGTTGACCGGTTGACCAAAAAGTCAACTGTTGACTCAAATCGATCCCGATTGATTTCGTTTGACTTGCATTAACCCAGTTTGACCCAGTTAGACCTAATATGACTTAGTTTGATCCCGTACAACCTAGTTTGACATGCCTTGACCTAGAATGACTTAATAGGATTCAAATTGATTTGATTTCACTTCCTAAACATAGTATTGATACATCTTGTTCTCTATAGGTCATCGAGACGCTGCATTTGCTCCGGTTAACGTACCATATCATATTCAGGCGAGTACATTCTCTGAAACTTTTTCAATTTATAATGATTGTTATGATTCATGTAATTAGTGTGGATATGCTTGTTCTCGACACATTGGTCACACGGATTGGTATTCATGGATTCCGACATGAGATGTTATTCCTCGTTATCTTGGTATATCTTGTGCAAGCTCCCTTGTAGTTCTTGTACAGTATATGGACACCAATTTTCGAGGAGACTTGCTCCCTTCTCATAGAATCCCGTGTCGTAACGTGTCTTGCTTGGATCCACTCTACCAGTCGGGGACGGGGAGTACTAGTGTAGATGTGTGGTCATTAACCACCTTGTTTATTCTTGTAGACCTTGAATGCTACCAATCCTGCACTCCATGTGGGATTGGCTGATTAGTAGACCTTGTGCAGACCTAATCCGGCCACATATTGTAGCTAGTACTCACACACCTAGAGATATGATTCTTGATTCTTGTACATGCCATGATCAGTTTACTTGCCTTGTTCTAGCTCTAGATTTACAGCTTACCTTGCCATGATACTCACATATACATTACATGAATTTCTTGAATATACTCTCTATTTACAGTCTTATAGCTTTTGTCATATCTTGTGAACTGTTGTTAGTAGATTGTACTCGTTCTATCCTGACAGGATATGTTGAAAATATTACAGATGCAGATGAGGGAGACTACTGTACCTACTACGGTCCGGATGACGTAGTGGGCCTAGACCTGGAGACTTTGGTCCAGCAGGGCTTATCTCCGCCTGACGAGACCCTACCTATTGCTTAGTTAGAGTAGGTCTTTATACTGGACATTGTCTCCAGCTACTTTTGAGACTGTTATTATTATAGACTGTATTAGAGACTTGAACTATATATTCTTGTGTTGGACTTGACAGGTTATTATTTTATTATCATCTTATTGTCTTTATCTTTCAGTCTTTACTTTGTTATCTTAGAGTTGTGATTGAGTACTTATATATTTTATTGCTTGTCCTCCGTTCGGAGTTGACCATAATTCTCGACAGGTTTTGTTATATATATAAACTATTGTCAGACTAGAAAATCTACAGCGTTCCACGCCGATTTTTCGGTGAGGGCTGGGCGTTGTCGCGTCACGTCCCCTTTTAGCGGGTGCGGGTCGTGACACAATCTAACCCACCTTATAAAAATTTCGTCCTCGAAATTTAAGGTGATCGCACCCCTTCTAGGTTAAGCCCCCAGCAATCATAGTCTCAGATACCTATTTAAATCATACAATTTAAAAGTGTAACCTATGGGGTCATGGCATGTATTATCAGTCTGGGATCTCATCTAGTTACACCAACATGCTACAGTACTAGGAAATCACAAAGTATCAAAACACACAAGCAATCTAGGGTGCTAAACTAGAAAATACAGAAATATAATCATCAAGACTGTAAGGCAGTCTACCCTCCTATATGGAAACTGGTACTTATCAAAAATAAAATATTAAAGATAACTACCAATTATCTATTAAGGGATACTATTCAAGAAAATTAAAAATCAAAGTTAAAGAATGAAAGTCAATTGCATGGAATCCAATCGCAATGTGTATATATAGAGAGTGTGTTAGAGAGGAAAAAGCTAGCATTATGTAAATGTTATGTGGTTTGTGTGTGTATGTGTGTATGTGGACATGTTCATATGGTTAGATAGTAGGCATGTGTATAGGAGAATTTGGGTTTCAAGACAATAGCTATCAAGTTACACTACTCATGGCATATTGGTTAAGCAGTCTACAAGGCACAAGCTATTTACTCATAACATGCATGGCTAACCATATATATATATATATATATATATATATATATATATATATATTATATATATATATATATATATAAATATATGTATATTTATATGTATAGAGAGGTAGAGACTTAATCATGCATCTACATACATTATAACATGTATACAGAACTATATATATATATATATAGATATATATATATATTATAATATATTATATATATATATAGCTATATGAACATAACTTAGAGATGAAGGGTTAGGTTTTCATGGCAGTGTGAAAATTAGTGTAGAGTGTCAAGTGTTCATGGGTTAAAACTTGAAATGAAGGGTTCATCATTCAGCTTAGTTCAACATTACATATTAGATCTGAAATTGAACTACGTATTTGAAAGCAATGTAAAATGTTAACATGTATTCTGGTTTTAAAATTTTGGAGAAATTCGAACATCAAACCAACCCAATGTTTATCACAACCTAATATGTAAGAATATGAAACCTAACATTATATTCCTACATACAACAATGTATATAGCTCAAAATATTACATTTAAAAAATAGCAATTTGAACTAACATTTAAAATCCAGTATTAAGGGTTAATATGCACACAGTTTAGATTTGACAAATTCAAACACAAAACTCAACCAAGTTTTTTTTTGAATTGAAATCCTATGTATAGCATACATGTGCAGTGATGTAAACATAACTAATAACATGAAATTTATATTTAATTTACGAATTTAAACAGAAAAAAGCAGAGAACCAGTCTCTGATACTGTACTGTATCAGAATATTGGGGTTTTGAGAATTTAACATCAACAACATATTAATATATATTTAGATAGGTTGGTAATCAAAGTGTAGCATGCATACGTATCAGGCAAGGGTCTGCATACTACCTGTAAAGGTTGATCAAACATGACTGAACTCAACACAAAGAGAACTTAACTAAAATAGAAAACTGAACCAAATATAGGCTAAACAACATGTCAATAATCCTATACAACTATGACCTATAGATACTAACCAAACCCATATCCCATATGCCAATACCCTCTGTAATCTATCTATGTATATAGACCTCTCAGTCTTAGGTGCATCTACAACTATACTCAAGGACAGGCTCTAGTCATGGGTGCCTCTCTGGGAAGGGTAAGGGAAAATAATAACAATCATGAAGGCTGTAAGACATACTAACATCCTATATATAAACTGGTTGGTATTATAATAACAGGGAAATCATCTACAATAGGTTACTATTCTAATACCAATGCTAACTATCATCTCTAGGGTACAGACACTCTACAAGTCATCATATCATTTCACTATGAAGATCTACCTATGAACAAGCTCTACAAACTAAATATCTCTACTCCTAAGTTATTTACAACAACAGAAGGGTATGATATTTAAAACCTTCTCAAGATACAACCTATTAATCATATGCGTCTATCCAAAATCATGTTGTCTAGAGTCTTCATCATGCTAGTGAGCAAGGCTACGATAATCACAGAGTCCTTGACTAAGGTACGTACACTTAGGTTCATGGTATTTAAAATTTTCGCATTGCCGCATGCGACGGCAAAAACCTTAAATTCCCATACCCGAAAAATACATCCAAAATCTGACTACATGTCCTCGCTATGCCAACTAACAAGACCATCGAAGATTCTAGATTCCATAACTGAGGTGACCTAGCCCATATGATTTCTCAGGAAGAAAGAAAAAAAGAAACAAACATAACAAAAGATAACATAACAAAATTAATCAATAAATAAGGAACAGATGGAATCGGATTTCAAGGTAGTTATAAAAGATAATTTCGGAAATGAAATTGAGAAGAACAGAATTTGCAGTAAGATCTCCAATGGTCTGTGCATCCTCGACTGTCCTGACGGTAGCTCGCTCCTGCTGGTTTTCCCTGGTATGCTGCTGATGCTGCATGAATTGCTGCTAAGAGAAATCGAGAATAACGGGAAAAGGTCTCTGTACAGATGGAGGTGCACCTCCAATGTAGCAGAAACGCCAACCTGAGTCGGCATAACAGAAGCTGCGGTCTCGAGGCCCTGATGAACAGGACGAGAGGTGGCCAGCCTCTCGATAGTATCCCCCGAACCGAAGTGATGAGATTATGTCTCCATAACCATCATGAAGACAGTTCAAAACAAGAAACAATTTCTGAGAATGAAGCAAAATTTCAAAAAGGACAGTTTATATTCAAGGGAAAAAAAAATAAGCAGCAAATTTAGATAAAAGGGATCTGATAAGGAGTTTTTCCTAATGTGATTGAGTACCTTCAAAATATCATAATCCTACTGCAGGCTAGTGATATTCTAGTTTGAATACCACTACATAAACTCGACCTGCATGGGCTACCACTAAAAATGTGTCACGACCCGCACCCACTGTGAGGGTACGAGAACGTAACAACACCCAGCCTACGCCGCAGTGTCGATGGTAGAACGCTGTCCTTGGTCTCAATGCATCTAACAGTATAAGGCTAAACAGTTTATACTCCCCGAGTGGGGGTGACATAGCAGAAAGTAAACTCAATCACAACTAAGGAAGAAGAAGTACGATATGATAAAGAACTCAAGGAAATACCGATGATCAAAATAGTCTAAGATAACATCCCAGCAAATATCCAGAGTACAAATCTCAGCTACTGAATATGAAAGAAAATATACAACTCAGAATCTCCAGACAGAAATAAAGTCTAGCTAAAATAGTCTCAAGACAACATAAGTAAGATAGGACCTAACTGAGCTAGTCTAGGCAATGGGGGTAATGTACTTAACTAGAGCTGGGTCCTCCTGAGAGTCCAGCTCACATGTGTCGTCTAGGGCTGCCCCGTAGAAGGTATCCACACAGGCCTCCTCCTCATATACTGTAATATTTTTAACAGGTCCAGTCAGGACAGGAGCAAGCACAATACATCTCAACAGTTCATAGCAGGTTAGAAAATATAATCATGCAGTAAAGTAAGATATAGATACTGAAGAAAATGCAGTATGTAAACAGAGAGAGAGCTGTAATAGAATATCTACTATAAATAGAGACTAACAGTGGCTAGTGAGTCAGAGTACAATATAGACATATAAATGGCATAGGAGATTCTGGGAATTATACTATAGAGTGATCTGGGAATTACACTACTTGGATATTATTCACATGTCTACTTCTACTCCCCCGTACCCCCAATCAATACACAAGGATCCAACCAGGTTATGTTATGATTCCATGCAAAGGCCCCCGAAGGGTGATACATGGATGTCCCATAAATAGGAATTCTGGGAAACCCAATAAGTGGGATAAGGATTCAAAGAAGACTCTGTGATCATAAGAGTATATGTCACAAGTGATCAATGAACCAAAGAAGCATAGTGATACGCCATGTAAGTAAAACGCACAGAACATGTAGTACCCGATGCTCCTTGAAGGGATAACATCTCAAGAAGGGATCCATATAGTACTAATCCGTGTGACCAACGTGACAGTATCAAGTAAATAATTTAATGCAAGAAAATAATTCTAAGCAGGATATGAAATGATCAGAGAATGTACTCGCCTGTATCTGAGTGTCCGGATGAAATGTACTGTCCGAGGAGAGGTGTCTGGCTCCTAATCAGAACAACACTGGTCACAACAAGTCTAAAATGATATAATGAAGTCCTACTATGTATTCTACATGATTCTAGGTCAATCTAGACCAAAGTCAACTCTTGGTCAACTCTAGAGTCAAACCTAGGTCAACCAAGTCAAATCTAAGTCAAACTAGTCTATACTAGCCTAACTAGTCTATTCTAGGTCTAACAAGGCTACACAAGTCCAATCTAGACTCTATACTGGCATTTAAGCCACACCCATAGGCTAAGAGACTAGGCCATAGGCTATTAGACAATACCATGCCTAACCAACCTACAAATCACCTACACAAGTCAATATCTATATACAAAATAATACACATATTGCCACACTACATAATCTAATATAGGATACACATATTAACATATAGGCTCCTATGTGTGTACCACACATACATGTTATATGTACCCATATTAATATGTATGGTAACACACATTAAAATATAGGTATACCTACAATCTACATATATTATCTACATATACATTTCACATATACATATATACATGGAGAATAGGAAATGACATGTGTATGTGTGATAGTGAGACATGAAAGTGGGTGCCATGTGAGGATGTGTGTGAGTGTATGAGAGGTCACATGAATGTGTAACATGAGAGTGTCAAGATTGACTGTCATGAGGACAGTGTGGTGTACATGTATGTGTGGATTAGGATAGTGTAATGGAACCATGTGTGTGTGTATTCAGTTTTAGGGAAAAACAGGAATAAAGGGTGTTACATAGAGTGTGTGTTAGAGATATACATGAGAGTGTGTGGATGTGTTATACATGAGGGTGTGTCAAGTGTGGCATGAAGGTGTGTGATATGTATCCTGAAAACAGTATGGTAATGTATAAAAATCAGTGAGTATTAACAATGTAAAATCTGGAACCTAAACAGTGTGACAGTAAAGGCAAAACAGTGAAGGAAACAGTGATGTATAAACCTGAAATTAGTGGGTAATAAATAGGAATCACATGACAGTTACAAATGGGAAGAAATCAGTTCATTTCTAGGTCATGTAGTGAAGGGAAAGGGGGAAACCAATTCAACAATTCCAGTTCAAAAAATAGAAACTTAAAACCAGTTTTCAGTCCACTTCCCAAATTCCCAGATTTTGAGCTCTAGGTATAACCAATTGATCCCAAATTCAACACACAATTAGCAATCATGTAGGTGTACCACATTAGGGTTTAAAATCATACAATTAATAGTTAAAAATATCAAATTCGATGTCAAAATTTATATTAAAAACTGAAAAAATAGTGAAGAAATGAGACTGATATTATAGGTTTCAGAAATTTGGGAAAATGAGAAATGAGCATTGAAATCTTGCTAAAATGCAAACCCAAAGGTTGGTAAAGGAAATACTAGTTGTGTACGTGTGATACAATGTGTTTGTGTCCAAGCACGAGGACACAAACGTGTCCAAACAATTTAAAAACACAAAACAGTGCAAAAATTGGAAATCCTCGTGCACGTGTTCACAGTGTTCGTGCACACGACACTATACGACACAGACCTCATGGTCCTATCCAAGAGTCGACTAGGACTAGGGCTAGGGCTAGGACACACTGATACGTGTCCACGACACGTGTGCGTGCGATACGACACGCGTATCAGTGCACAAAATCGACAGCCGCCAACACAATGTAATCCCGTGCACGTGTTTGTGCGTGTCCGACACGACATGAGAGGCTCTGAGACTTGGAGCCTCATATCTGTGTCAGCTCTGACCCATGTGTCAATTTTCCCGTGTCCTCGCGACGTGTCCAGCGAGTTGTGGCCCCCGAGTAGCAGGGGACTGCTACTCGCGTGCTGTGCGCGTGGAAACAGCGTGTTCACGTATCCATTCAGACACGACATGACAAAGTGGTCACCTCAGGACACAAAAAACACGTAAGCGACATCAAACCCTATTTTTCTATTACTTTCCTAAAAATTACTCGAAATGCCCATTGGGGTATTTCATCAAACACCTTAACACTAACACTGATACGTGTCCATTTAGGACACGAAATGGATACGAAACCTAGGTCTAGACATACCTACAGGACCAGGACACTTAGGGCTAGGTATTCATGCAATTAAAACCTAATTTTAATGGGTGGATTGGAAAATACCTAGGTATGTTCTTCAACACAAAAGCTCCTTCAATGAGGATCCCCAAAAGCCACCAAACTCCTTCAAATTGATAGGAAACTGAGATTGACAAGTTCCAACAGCAAGAAAACATCAATTAGAACCTATTGCAATTTACTTGGATTAAAAAGGAGTTAAAATAGATTTTCTAGGGATTTGTGAAGATGGAACTCACCTCTTTCCAAAACTTGTTCTTCCTTAGAGGCTAGCCCTAATTTCTAGAGAATACTTATAGGGTGGGAATCCCTAGGACTAGGTTTATGTGGCTGGCCAAGTATGGACTTGGGTTAGGGTTGCTAGTGGGTTGGGCTTAGTCATTACAATGTTTTATAAATCACAAGTCATGACTTGTGATCAAAAGCTTTCTATTCTAAACTCTATATTCCTAATTGATTCTAATAACTAGAGTATGGTTAACTTAACTTAACCTAGGGTCTCATATTCTAACCAAGTCCAACTCAACTAGGGTTAGGTTACCAAGTCAAAGCTAGTCAAAGTCAACCTAGTCAACCCTCATTCAAACAATTCCAAAATAATTCCTAAAAATTCCCATAAATTCAAATAAATTCTAATAAATTCAAATAACCCCAAAAATACAAAAATTCCCTCAAACTAGAAATGATAAACAAAATACCCTAATCATAAGGCTAGGCTCTAGGTCAACAGTCTCCAAGGTTACACTATCAAACACCAAAATCATAAGTCATGTTTTAAAATAGTTTTAAATGATTAAAAATCACCAAAAATTATAATATGAAATAAGTATCAATAAATAATAATTATAATTACAAAGTTTTAAAATTACCCTCATCTGGAAAACTGGTGTTACAGTTGAGAGGTCGTTCCCTTCAATGATTGTTGTAGCCTTTGGAATCCAGTTCTTTATAAGGGCTCGTAGAAGTTTATGAATCTTCTCATGGTTACTGTAATCCTTGCCTAGTGAGGACAAAGGATTTACAATATCCAAGAATCTTGTAAATATCTGAGTGACTGATTCACTTGGCTTCATTTTGAACTCCTCATACTCCTGAGTAAGTTGCTGATCTTTGACTCCTTGACTTGTGCTGTTCCTTCGTGGGTTACTTCGAGAAGTTTCACACTTCGTTTGATGTTGTGCAAGTAGACACCCTGTTGAATTTAGTTCTGTCTAAAGTACAAAATAAAGCATTAATAGCACGTGCGTCAAGACTGTCCTTTTTTTTTCTTCCTCTGTATATTTGTCATGGGATTTTTCAACTAAAACACCATCAACATTAATACGAGGTGGCTTTTTATAGCCATCAATAACTACAGATCCTAAGTCAAAAAAAGAGATTTTAGAAAGAAACTCATACGTGTTTTCCGATAAGTGTAATTGTGCCGTCAAACAGTGGAGGTCTGTTTGTGGCTTGGCCTTGACTTGTGAATTTTATAGCTGCCATTTGTAATACTATAATCTATATAAAAATTGAATATAACTATAATTTTACCTTGCTTTACCTGTATAACCCGCTCTGATACCAATTGTAGGAACAAATCGTAAAGTAGAATACTCTAGAGGGGGTGAATAGAGTAGGCAGCAAATATTGCTAATTAAAAACTTGTTAGCAGTTAGATCACAGATATAATAATAATCACAAAAGTAAATGACAGAAATTAAAAGTGATCAGAAGGCAAACACAAAAACTGAGATTTATACTGGTTTTCCTCTTGTGAGGACTAGTCCAGTCAGAAGAACTCTAGCTTCTAGTTGAATCCACTATTGGAAAATCTCGCAAGTTTTTATATGAAGTCCTTGTAACTTCTACAGACACGAGCTTTGATACGAAGAACTCGACCAACTTCAATTGTGAAGAGTTGAATCTTCTATCAAGCCTCTGATTACAATCGCTCTGAAACTTCTAGACCGTACCATACTGGCAAATCGACTAGAGGATTGTAACTGGCTTAGGATTTGAAAATAAATCTTTTTAGAACTCTTTGGAAGAATGTAAGCTCAGGAAGAGAAGATTGAAAGTAAATTGGTGATTTGAAATGATCGAAATGCTTCTCTATTTATATTTTTTCAAAGACAGAACTCTGAAAGAATTCGGACAGAACTCTTTGTAACAAACCGCAACTGAAGGATGACCAAGTTCAAAAATCCATTCACTAAAATTCCAAATGGCCGAACTCTGGCCGAGTTCTGCTGGGGTTCTGCCAGTTCATTTGAGAAAATAAATTTTGGTTTTTTGAAAAATCCTTTAGAAGCTTTTTGTAAAAAGAATATTTTTAAAAATGTAGGTCATTTCTAAAAGAATAGGATGTTTTAAAAAACGTTTTCGGATAGCCTATTTGCCAGTACGACTCGGTGTACAATAATTCTAGACTCAATAAAATAAAAAATTACATATCATAACAGGAAGTACATTCTGAACGGCAAATAGCTTCGAAACAGCTTCGGTCTTGAACATAGTAAATATCCATTATTGAGCAGTGTCCAAAACGTCGTAGGTAACATCTGAGTTGACTTACAATTATATCGAGACAGAGTTTGATCAATTATTAAAATCAGGTTTGACCATGACCAATGGGCCAACACAGGCCTATGTAAGTATTACAATTCTATTTATTAATTTTAATACTTCGTGTTAGTTTTGATAAATTAGTAAATATGCATGCAAATAGATATTCATGTAGATAGTAATAATAAGTACATTAGACATTAGAAGTTATAAAGTATCCATGCTTTCTAGGCCAGTTTCAACGACTTAAGAAGCGGGCGGCTGCTAGTACATATATTGTAGGAGAGGCCGGTACTTCCTCGCAGCCCGCTCCAGCTCCGTCGGAGGACGAGCTGTGGGTGACCGCCGCTGGTGGTCTCCACAGGGGTACGTACTACGGTACGGAATCCTATGATGCCCTAGTTGTGACACAGTCCTCTAGGGCCTCCATACTAGTGTGCATGTCCCACAGCCCTCCCAGGAGTCTGTCTGAGTCCAGCAGATGGTGGTGTTTGTCCATGATGAGCTGCTACGACGGATCCGAGAGAGCACCAGACAGACGATGCTGCGCTCATAGCATGATTGGATACGCTCGACCGCAGCATTATGGAGCTCAGGGATGTGACTGAGAGGACAGAGCGGGACGTCAATATCTTAGAGCGTCGACAGAGCAGCGTGACGATCTGCAGGCATCACAGCTGTCTATGGGCGAGAGGCTCACGTTGATGCAGGATTCGATGGCTGATAGTAGTACGAGGCTGTTATCTACCATGGATTCCTACCACCAGTCACTAGCAGCGTTGGAGCGTATTGTCCTCCGGTGCGCCTTCATCGTCGTCGACTCCGCCGACGCCACTGCCTTCTTCATCGACATCGACGTCACTACCTTCTTCATCGGTGACGATTTCACGGGAGTAGTACGAGTTGTTTCTATCCATGAGGCACGGCGGTGCCCCTCGTCTTCCAGATCCCCAGTAGTCCTAGTTAGGACTGTTTGTCTGTGTTTGTTTGTTCCTATCCATATAGATTTGTTTGTATTTGTTTGTGTTGATTCTTAGTTTGTGTGCAGACTTTTAGTATTTGTGATCAGGATGTTTGGATATTTGTTGGTTGGTTTATAGACTTGGATATTTTTTTGGTTGGTTTATAGACTTGGATATTTGTTGGATGGTTATTTGTTGTAGACTTAGGATGGCATATTATTATGTATTGATTTACAGACTTGGATATTTGTTTAGTTGGTTAGTTCGTTTATAGACTTGGATATTTGTTTCTTTGTGTTGATTTATTGTGTTATATTGTTGTGATTTACCGGTGTTGAGTGTTCCATCGAAGGGGTCGGTGAACCCAGGAGGGCATGTTATTATGTATTTATTGTCATTTATTAAACTGCAGGAGAAAAATGTGATTCTGAAATGACTTTTTGTAATTTATTTTTTTATTTTTTGGAATATTTAGCGACGTTTACCGATGTTCACCGACGTTTACCGACGTTGAGTTATGTCAATAAACGTCGGTGATTGCCGACTCCCGTCGGTAAACGTCGGTAACTTTTGCTGGAATACTGTCGTTTAGGGAATCGGTAAACGTCGATAAATATTCTAAATGCGTCGCACAATTGACCGACGTTTGTCGACGTCGCTAAACGTCGCTCTGTTCTCGATGTCACGCCGGTAAACGTCGGTGAATTACCGACGTATACATGCATCGGTAAACGTCGGAACGAGTGACGATTAGCGACGTTTTAGCAATCAGCGACTAGGGTTTCCGCGACCTTAATAAAACGTCGCTAAATACGTCAAAAACGTACTTAGCGTATTTTCTATCGTTTTGCGACATTTTTTGGCGTCGCTAAACTGTGATATTCTGGTAGTGAAAATGCACTCCTACATTCTTAATCTAGCATCTGAAATTGGGACAGACCTTATTAATGATGCTCTACAAGAGGACAATAAGGTTGCATTGGAGGCAGATACAATCACTCAAATCTTTAGGAATCTATGGAAATGGCAATGCCTTCAGGATGGTTTTAACCACATCTTTAAATCTTAAGCTCGGTACTGTGCGTATATAGAGATTTATACAACTTTTGCTTCGGATGCAAGGATAATGAGGATATGGAAAGTCCCATGGTTTAAAGTATCGGCCGATACCGATCCGATACGGCCGATACAGATACGGTTTGGCATGTCCTGATCCGATACCGACCGATATCTGATACTGACCAATACCAACATTAGAGGTCTCTTTTTCGATCCATTCGACAAACAAAATTAAACAAAAAAAATAATCAGCAAGGGTTTAAAGCATAATAAGGTTGTAAAGTATGTAAAAGAAGAAAATCAATCTATTGTATGTAAACCAATCGGTAAGGGTGACTACTATTTCACTTAATTTCAAAACTACTAAGAAATAACACTGAAAATAATTAAAATTGTGCCTAAATGTATAAAATATATGTTTTTGAATGTAAATAATTTATTAATAATTATTTGTTTTTCGATACCAAAAAATCTGATATTTCGATCCGAAACCGCCGACACTACCGATATCGCTGGTGTCAATACTCATAGGAATAGTCCGATACCGATCCTGTGAACCTTGATGGAAACGATCACATCGATCAGACAAAGGTCTAGTATTTCTGAAAGAACAGAAGATATATGAATGTCTGAACAATTTGTCTCTTATGTTTATTATAGGTCCATGATGAGTACAATAAATTTATAAGAAACCTCACCATCTAAACTTGTGGCTTGGTTATCGAGATGTGCGTGATAAATTTAGGTCAGTGACTTAGCCATATCAGGTGATACTTCTTTCCATCTTAAGGTTTTCTTAGTGTGGCTAGTATTGTGCCCTATGTTGTTAGTATCGTAGGATAAAAGACATGTATCTTAAGATACGATATACTACAATTTGGTTAATGTATCGGATCAACCTA
Source organism: Iris pallida (assembly GCA_029216955.1). Lineage (NCBI taxonomy): Eukaryota > Viridiplantae > Streptophyta > Magnoliopsida > Asparagales > Iridaceae > Iris > Iris pallida. The sequence continues at coordinate 2,826,960 of JANAVB010004399.1, forward strand.
GATACATATTGGCTGATATAGTTGTCATGGCAAAAAATATAAAAATACAAAAACATGTATATTTATGTCTTGTTTTTTTGCGCATATGGCTAACAATTTTTGGTGTTAGTAACATTCCAGGCTTTAAGTACACTTTTTTTCCTGACATTTTAGACTTTTAGAATTTTTTTATAAGCAATGGAGACGAGGTTGGTAGGGAAGAACCAGGATGGTTGTCGTTTAGAGTTGATGCAGTTCGAGAGATCGACAAAGGGAAGAGGAAGAGGATGGTGGGGAAGGAAGAGGTTGGTGGTAGCCGACATAGTCGAGGCAGTCACAAGATGGTATGGAGAAGGTGATCAATTTTTGATAGATGGATATCTCGAATATGGATATTTGATTACAGATAAAATATTTTTGTATGAGGAAAAAAATTGATCGTGTAACCTTTCTGTTATGTAAGCATGTTGGTTATCTGTCCTTCGGTCCTTGGACTTTTCTTCAACAAAAGAAAAATGATTTCAACATAGTAATCCCAGGTGTGCACCTAGGCGCTGCATTGCCTTACCCTACGTACTACATCTGATGTCTAAGCACACTTATATGAAGCGAAGTGCATAGTTGTTTCTCGCTACATTTTGTGTTTAGGCATGTTTTTGACAACTATGTGATAAAATGGGGGTAAAATAGTTTTTTTGGTCTACAAAAGTTTAAAAAAAATTAAAATCGGCCGAACCGGACCTGGACAGGTCAGTCCAGGCCGGCTCGGACGGGTTCTATGGGTTTGACCGGTCCGGTCCCGCGGTCAAACCGGGCCGGTTCGGTCCGAGGTTACGGGTCCGGAGGCGCAACCCAGCCCGGATCCGCTTTGTCACTGGGTCGAACCGGTCCAGGTCGTTGACCGAGCTTGCACCGGCTCATACATATTTTGACCGGGCCGGGCCCGAGCCGGAGACCGGGCCGTCGGCCAAAGTTGCACCTTGAACTGTACATATATGGGTCTACTAAGAGTATTTTGTTGGGAACGCGGTGTGACCCGAATGGGAGTTGGCCCATGAGGTGCGATATTGAATTGTGCTCATATGCCTTAAAAGAGAATTCTCATGTAAGGCCTAAACCACTTCCAATTATCTACACCTCATAATCCCATCTCCTATACGATGTGGGACTAAATTACCAACTCCATCGCTCCACCGGAAACGAAATATAATTCAACAATTTTCACCTTAGCTCGTTTCCACTAGCAGAACTAAATTACCAACTCCATCGCTCCACCGAAAACGGAATATAATTCAACAATTTTCACCTTAGCTCGTTTTCGCTAGCAGGATAATCATAGCACCTTGCTACATTTGTCTGTTTTCGCTAGCCAAACAACCTGCTACCTTTTGTTCATTTTCGCCAACCGAACAACCTTAGCACTCATTGCTACTTTTTGTTCGTCCCCGTCAGCTGAGCACCGAGGTCGATCCAATCCATGTAGTTGCATATGCTCCTAAGTCCACGTTGAGAAGAGAGCCCGTATATCCGTGTATATGTATATCCGCTATCCGAATAATCTTAGCACCTTGCTACATTTGTCTGTTTTTGCTAGCCAAACAACCTGCTACCTTTTGTTCGTTTTCGCCAACCGACAACCTTAGCACTTATTGCTACTTTTTGTTCGTCCCCGTCAACGAAGCACCCAGGTCGATCCAATCCGTGTAGTTGCATATGCTCCTAACTTCACCTTGAGAAGAGAGCCCGTATATCCATTTGTCTCGAACCAATTAGAGCCCAAACCAGTCCTGTAACCATGGGCTCTAATATCACTTGTTGGAAACGCAGTGTGATCCGAACCGGAGTTGGCCCATGAGGTACAATATTAAATTGGGCTCATATGCCTTAAAAGATAATTCTCATTGTAAGATCTGAACTAATCACAATTACCTACACATGATCACACCTCCTAACCGATATGAGACTACATTACCAACTTCACTGTCACACTTCATTTAAGCGCTCACCCGGAAATGAGATACTGTTGGAGAATCCCTTGATTCTCTCTCCTCTTATTATTAGTTATTATTAGAGAATATTTTTGTTATTATTAGAGAGATTTTTCTATCTTCATTTAGTTTCCTTTCCATAAAGTTCTCCATGATTAAAGGATAGACATTAATTGTATTTCTTCTATTTAAACCAGCTTTGGGGCTGAAGAATAAATAATGAAGCATTCACCACTTGTCTTCTAATATGGTATCAGAGCCATGTTCCCTAACCTAGGGTTTGTAAAAAAAAAATTTCTAAACCCGTTTCTCCAACCCAATTAGGCTCTCGATGGCCGATTCCAATAGATGGCGGCAAGCTCTCACCAGCTCAATAAACAATGACTCCTCTACGACAGAAGGCGGAGCAGGCCGCGGGAATAGCGTAACAGGCCATAGCGATGGTGGTGGTAGTGATCGCGGCACTGGCGCTGGAGGAGGTGTTGGTCGCGACAACGGTGGAGGCGCTGGTCGCGGTGCTGGCGGCGGTACTGGTCGTGCCGATGACGACGACAATGGAGACGAAAGTCCTTTCGGAGACGGCAACTTCAACACAGGTTTCAATGATCATGAGGGATCTACAAACTCCCTCAAGGTCAATGTTCCTAAGATGAATGAAAAAAATTATAATGAATGGGCCCAAACCGTTCGTTTAGTATTGGAAGGCAAAGAAAGCTTGGTTTTCTGACGAAAGAAATAGCAGAACCGGCAATAAAAGACCCTTTTTCAAGCAATGAAAGTCTGAAAACTCCTTAATTATTGCCTAGTTATTAAGCTTTATGGAAACCGCAATAGGTAGGTTGTACATGTTTTTACCTTCTGTAAAGACAGTGTGGGAAGTTGTCAAAGAAACATACTATCAATTCAAAAATCCTTCCAGATCTTTGGCTTAAAGTCAAAGTTGTGGCGTGCTAAACAAGGCGACAAGGATGTAACTACTTATTATAATGAGATGTTGACTCTGTGGCAAGAGTTGGGTCTCTGTTATGATGACAGTTGGAGGTGTGCAGAAGATAGTGTTCTATTCCTCAAGAGGCAAGAGAATGATCGTGTCATTATGTTTCTTGCTGGGTTGAATAAAGACCTTGATGAAGTAAGAGACCAAATTTTAGGGAAGATACCACTGCCCACTCTTCATGAAACCTTTTCAGAAATAAGAAGGGAGGAGGCACGATAAGGAATCATGATGGATAAGGCACCTCAAAGTTCAGAATCTGAAGGCTCGGCTCTGGCCACTAGGAACTTCAACGAAAGTAAGAAGTCGGACAAACCTTGGTGTGATCACTGCAAACGCGCATGGCATACGCATGAAACATGTTGAAAGCTCCATGACAAACCTCTGAACTGAAAGAAAAAATATGGTAATGAGGGTCATGCATTCCAGGCTAGTAATTTGGATCAAGGGAAACAATCTTCTTCAACTCAGCTTTCACTCACGACGGAACAACTAGAAAAACTGTTCAAACTTCTCGAATCTCAAACTCCTTGCTCTATAGCACAAAAATGTTATAACTATGCTCTTCTTAGTGTCAGTCCCAACCACTCTTGGATAGTAGATTCAAGTGCAACCGATCACATGATAAGTGAATCTACTCTGTTTTCTTCATATAGTACCTCTGTAGGGAATTAAAAATAAAAGTCGCAGATGGCTCCTTTTCAGCCATTGTAGGTAAAGGTTCAGTTGTATTATCCCCGATGTTGACTCTTAAAGATGTCCTTTATGTTCCAAACCTATCTTGTAGCCTAATGTCTGTCAGTAAATTATCCCAAAAAAACTGTCAAACTAACTTTTTCGGTTCTCACTGTGTCTCTCAGGATTTGAACTCGGGGAAGATGATTGGCAGCGCTAAGGAGAATGGAGGACTCTACTACTTCTATATTGGACCTAAATCACAACTACCTTCCAAATCGATAAGTTCCTGCTTTGAGTCTTTTCGTGTTTCGAATAATGATGACAACATTATATTATGGCATTTACTGTAACGCCCCAGTCCCAAAATACGTAGGACCAAGTACGTGAACATGCCAGCTGCACATATACGAAGAACACTCCAATATATAGAATCCTCATATATGCACATAAGCTGTAAATAAATAATCACAGGCCAGAATAACATATCTAATCTCATCACAGCTCAACACAGAATATAATGAAGTCCAAATAAATAAATAAGAGTATCAAAAGATAGCCGGGTGAACATACTCACTCCAAACAGCTATGAAAAATAGTCTTACAAGATCGGAGTTCGACCTTTGCAAAATAGAAAGAAAAAAGATGTAAAATAATGTCTACAACTGTCTCAGATAAGAAATAGACTAGAAGTCATAAGGCACTGTCTCGTCATCAATGTAAGATAGCTCCAATACCGCTCCGTACTCCTGTGGAAAATTGTCTAAACCTGGAGAGATAACCAGGTCCTCAGGGGACATAGCAAGATACAAGAAAACACCAGCCATATAAACTGTGATAATATAATAAGAGAAAAAGGTATGCATGCAATCGGGTTCCTGACCATTCTACTGTGAATATGCAGTTGAGATACATTCCTTCGACGCAAGAGCCCTGGCTGAATATAGGATCCGGTATAGTCCCCTCTTGGGTACCAGTGACCAAGAGCATAACGTTCAAAAATGACAGTGGCCAACCTGAGAGGCTCATACCCGTATCTCCAACGGAGCTTCCAGGTTACAAGGGAAGTACAATCGAAGCCCATACGTCGGGTAATGTTCTCCCCACCCAATGCCTAGTATCATCATCTCCATGACTGATATGTACCTCTAGTAACCGCCAAGTCTTCTAGCATGCAACTCTATTGGCAGTTACCCCTATACGTCGCACGCTCTATACGTATCGGTGGCCAGCCGACTAAGCAAAAATGTGTCCTATATGTGACTCACATCACGTGATACAACAAGTGTCAAGGTCGTATGAGATATACCAATACCTCAACATCAATGGGTGGTCAACAAACTAAGTTAATACAAGAGAATAAATCAAAGCAAGGAAACGACCGATAGAGTCGCTTGCACCCAAGTGTGACTTGGACGCACAGTTTAAATCTCACAAAATAAAATGCTGAAAATAACAACTAAAAATAAGAATATAATAATCACAGAGTAAGGTGGCAAGTTATCTTGCCTGGTGGTGCAAAGTGGCAAGTCCAAGAGTAGCAAGTATCAGCACCAAAACTCATAAATCACAGATGACTCCAAACGCTGAAACAAACATCAAAAATGATCTCGATAAAGAAGATATACCTAGGAAATACCTGTCCAAAAGTCAAATTCTGGAACAGGGACAAAATCATAATTTCGGGTCAAAACGATGTCCGTCGTTGGACTCGCTTTGCACCGAAACGTGTGCCAAAGTCTATGATCTCTAAAGTCGTCAAACTACGTCTCTATGGTTTTAGTTTGAGGAGAGGAACTCAACGGTATGTCCAGGTTTGGATTTCGAGGAGCCGTGTACAAAATCGCCCGTTTGAGTGGGTCGCGGGCCCGCCAAAAATGGGTTCCGATTCGACCTTCTCAGAATTGAACCAAACTTGGCATGCTAGACCAAAATTTCAATCCGGACCTGTTGGCACAAGTTTTATCTTGATCTGACGACTGTACACTAAGTTATGGGCAAGTTTGCAAAACGTCGATACAGGGCTATCTCGACGGATACACGTTGATTTCGTCGCACACACGCGACGAAACTGAGTTCCGTCAGTTCCCACATGTCGGTAACGTCCATACGCGCCTTTCGATGCGTATAGCACACGACCACGTCGCCCGATTTGTCGGGGCGTATGTCGTATCAGAGAAAATTCTAAAATTTTATATAAATTAACACAGATTTTTCTCCAACTTCAACATCAGTTTATTTCTTACACGTTAATCGAAACAACGATCCAGAAGATGCGTTGTGATCTCGATTATGTTGTCTTCACATGTGTTCAATTAGTTTTTACGAAAGTTTAATAGAAAGCAAGAAAAGTGGCTGACAAGTTGGCGTTTCAAAACAGTTTTTAATATCACAGAAAACAGATTTTTGTTCAACTTCGTCTCGATTTTTCGAGCAAGTCGATGGGTTGTTTCGAAATCCATCTGAAGGATATTGAAGAGGGTCAAGTCTACTTTCCATAAAATCTTACGGATCAAAATTGGTGCTACGAGTAAAAAGTTACATCATAGAGAAGTAGGGTACCTCGAGTGGGATAACTGCTCCGTGGGTGACGCGGGGCTGACTTCTGATGCTCCGTTTGTCGTGCACAAAGCTCCGTTCCTGGTGAAACGAAGTCATGAACGAAGAGGGTATAATCAGCCTCAACTTTTGTTTTGAAAGATTAGGGTTTCGATGTTTGTAGAAAAAGTTATATATATATAACAAGTTATATCAAAAACCTATTACAAATAGGTTTAACATTAATAGTCCCCCACGGTTGTGGGTTATTTGCGCGAGCCTGCTGCAGCAGGGAAAAGGTTTTGGTGGGCCGCCCACTTTACTGGGTGGGCTTGATTATTTTTTTTGACCATTTCTTTTCCTAAACGTGAGAGGCTTAGCTGGCCGCCCCTTTTGTTGGGGTGGGGGCCGGCCTGCTCATGGCTTTATATATATATATATATATATATATATATATATATATATATATATATATATATATATATATATATATCATTTAAGCTACCAAAAAAGTCTAAAAATCATAATAAATTCTAAAAAAATCCTAGATTTTATTATACTCCTTAATTAATAGAATTACGAACAAGCACACATATAGTAATATATGTATACACCCATACCTTAATTATACTATTAAACTAGTAGTAAATAAATCCATATTTAATTAAATGCTTAACGAAAATAAATTTAAATTATAAAAAAAATCAATTATAAATTATGGGGGTTTACATCCTACCCAACTTAAAGAAAATTTCGTCCTCGAAATTAAACTAAGGTCGGGGGGTCAAATGTAATGCATGAAAGTATAAATGCATGACATACCTTCGTCTTCGAACAACTGCGGATAGCGATTACGGATGTCGTCCTCGCGCTTCCAAGTAGACTCCCCTGGGGAGTGATGCTTCCATGCCACGCGAACCAACGGAATAGATTGATTCCGCAACACCTTCACTCGGCGATCGAGGATACCTACTGGTTGCTCTTCGTACGACAAACTCGGTCCAACTGTGATCTCAGAGTGATCAAGAACATGACTGCTGTCTGCCACGTACCTCCTCAACTGAGATACATAGAATACGTCATGCACTCCCTCTAGCGACGGTGGCAATGCCAATCTGTAGGCAACCTCTCCAACACGTTCCAAGACATCGAAAGGGCCGATGTACCTTGGACTCAACTTGCCACGTCCTCCGAATCGTATCGTGCCTCTAGTGGGGGATATCTTCAAGAACACATGGTCACCCTATTTGAACTCCAAGGGTCGACGACGATTATCTGCCCACTGCTTCTGACGATCCTGTACTGCTCGCAGGTGGTCCTGAATCTTCTTCACTGTCTCCACTGTGCTCAAGACCAACTCGGGACCCAATAGCTGTCGCTCTCCTATGTCGCTCCAACAAACAGGAGACCGACACTTTCTACCATACAATGCTTCAAACGGAGCCATTTGAATGCTCGCTTGATAGCTATTGTTGTAGGAAAACTCAACAAGATGAAGATGGTTCTCCCACGAACCGCCAAAATCAAGCATACACGCTCTCAACATATCCTCTAGCATCTGAATGGTACGCTCCTACTGGCCGTCTGTCTGCGGATGATACGATGTACTAAACTTCAATCGAGTGCCCAAACTCTCTTGCATGCTCCTCCAAAAGTGTGAGGTAAATCTCGAGTCACGGTCTGACATAATACTAACAGGCACACCATGCAATCTCACAATCTGCTCTATATACATCTATGCCAATACCTCTGTCGACTGGCCCACTCTAAAAGGTAAAAAATGGGCTGACTTCGTAAGTCTATCAACAATCACCCATACTGTGTCACGTCCTCTAGGACTCCGAAGAAAACCCGTGACAAAATCCATAGTAATGTGCTCCCACTTCCACTCCGGAATGGGTAGCGGCTGCAATAATCAAGCCGTCCTCTGGTGCTCCGCCTTCACTTGCTGACATACCAAGCACTTGGCAACGAAACGAGCTATCTCTCGCTCCATTCCATGCCACCAATAATACTGTCATAAGTCACGATACATCTTGGTCCCTCCGGGATGAATAGAGTAAGTCGAATGGTGAGCCTCGGCCATCAGCTTCTGTCGTAGATCTCCATTGGGTACATAAATGCGATCCCCACATCGTAGTGTCCCATCTGAGTGGATCCTCAAACCTGTCTGCTCTCCTGGTTCAGTCCTCTCTTTCAGCCTTCGAAATCTAGCATCATTAGGCAATGTTGCCTTGATGCGCTCTACCAGTGATGATTGCACTTGAAGGTTGGCTAATACGCCATCTTCTTCGGGCAATACTAACTCAATACCAAGCTGCTCCAAGTCTCTAATCAATTCCTTTTGTGTAGTCAAAAAGTGTGCCATGGGCTTACGGCTCAATGCGTCTGCCACGACATTAGCCTTGTCCGGATGATAATAAAGCTCGATCTCATAATCCTTCATCAACTCCAACCAACGTCGCTGTCGCATATTCAACTCCTTTTGTGTGAACACGTACTTGAGGCTCTTATGATCAGTGTAGATATCAACCTTTTCGCCGTACAAGTAGTGTCTCCATATATTCAAAGCAAAGATAACCGCTGCGAGCTCTAGATCATGGGTCGGATAATTCTTCTCATGCACTCTCAACTGTCGCGATGTACACGACCGTGCTGCATCAATACACATCCTAATCCCTTCCCGGATGCGTCGCTGTAGATCACAAATCCTCCTGGGCCCGATGGTAGTGTCAGGATCGGTGTTGTGGTCAATCGCTTTTTCAACTCGTCTAAAGCGGCTTGACACTCGTCTGTCCATACAAATTCCTGATCCTTGAAAGTCAATCGAGTCATAGGCCCCGCTATTCGAGAGAAATCTTCTACGAACCGTCAGTAGTAACCCGCAAGTCCGAGGAAACTTCTCACTTCAGAAGCTGTTGTGGGAGCGGGCCATGATTTGACTGCCGTGATCTTCTCTGGGTCCACTGATATGCCATCACCCGTAACAATATGACCAAGGAATGATACCTCTTTGAGAAAGAAATCACACTTGCTAAGCTTCGCGAAAAGTCGCTCATTCCTCAATGTTCCCAAAACTGTCTGTAGATGCTGCTCATGCTCCTCTTGACCCTTGGAGTAAATCAAGATATCGTCTATAAAGACTACTACAAATTTGTCCAAGTATTGGTGAAAGATCTTGTTCATTAAATTCATGAAAACTGCGGGAGCATTGGTCAAACCGAAAGGCATGACCAAGAACTCATAGTGTCCATACCTCGATAGAAAGGCCGTCTTGGCAATATCTTCCTTCCGAACCTTCAATTGGTGATAGCCTGATCGTAAGTCAATCTTGGAGAATACTTTTGCTCCACTCAGTTGATCGAATAGATCGTCTATACGCGGCAAGGGATACATTTACGATTAGGTCATCCTAGTTTTCGCTATTTAAAACACTTGTTTCCTAAGTTATTTCGTAATAAAATTTTATCTTTTTTTAAATGTGAGGCATGTGAATTTGCAAAACATCATCGTAAGGTATTTATGAGAAAGAATCATAAAGAAGGGGATGTGTCCCCATCTCAACACTTCCATGAATCTGAACCGGGGAATAATCAACATCCTCAGAAAAGAAAAGGTAAATCTATCTATGTTTGTAAGAGTCGCATCAAGTACCCTGATATAGATGATCCTATAGCTGTTAGAAAACCTGTTAGGTCTTGCCCTAAATATCCTATATCTGATTTTATATCATATTCAAACTTGTCTTCATCTTTTTCTGCCTTCACCTCCCAATTGTCTAGTGTAGAGATTCCAAAGAATATACAGGATATCCTAGAAGTTCCAAAGTGGAGGGAAGTTGTATTTGAGGATATGAGAGCTCTTGAAAAGAACAAAACTTGGAGCGTCATGACACTACCAGTTGGAAAGAAGACCGTGGAATGTAAGTGGGTGTTTACTGTGAAGTACAATTCAGATTGGTGAGTTGAAAGGTATAAGGCTCGCTTGGTGGCCAAGGGTTTCACTCAAACCTATGGCATAGATTACTCAGAGACATTTGCTTATGTTGCAAAATTGAACAATATCAGAATAATTTTATCTCTTGCGGCTAACCTGGATTGGTCTCTGCATCAGTTGGATGTTAAAAATGCCGTCCTCAATGGTGATATAGAAGAAGAAGTATACATGGATAGTCCTCCTAGTTTTGAAGACAAATTTGAATCAAAGGTATGCAAGTTGAAGAAGTCTCTTTATGGCTTGAAGCAATCTCCGAGAGCCTGGTTTGAAAGGTTTACTCAGTCTATGAAGAACCAAGGGTACACTCAAGGACAAGCTGATCATACTTTATTCACCAAATTCTCCTCTGACAGAAAATTTGCTGCCTTGATTGTTTATGTAGATGATATTGTCCTCGCTGGGGATGATACAGTTGAAATGAGAAGCGTAAAAGAAAGACTTGCTACAGACTTTGAAATCAAGGACTTAGGGTCCTTGAGATACTTTCTTGGTATAGAGGTTGCTCGATTGAAGAAAGGAATTGTGGTTGCACAGTAGAAATACATTTTCGATCTATTGTGAGAAACGGGAATGAGTAGTTGTCGACCAGCCGACACCTCCATGGATTCCAATACAAAACTTTGGAGAGAAGAAAATGTTCCTGTTGACACCGGAAGATACCAGAGGTTGGTGGGTAAGCTAATTTACTTGTCTCATACTAGACCTGACATTGCCTTCTCAGTCAGTATAGTGAGTCAGTTTATGCATTCTCCTTATGAGGAATATCTTGAGGCAGTTTATAGAATACTGAGATACTTGAAGGCCAATCCTGGAAAGGGTTTATTTTTTAAGAAGACTAGTGAAAGAAATGTGTCTATCTTCACTGATGCAGATTGGTCAGGTTCTGTCACGCTCCGCTCCCGTAAGAGCGATCGACCTTGCTAAGGCGTGATGCCGCACGAGCCTAGATTGCGCTCGTGCAAGGCGGGTTCTATACGGCCAATTTCAGCGGCTGCGACAGGATCGTCGCACAGAAGTCCCAAGCAGAGACATCGAATATGCCAACAGAAATTTAGAACAAAACACAAGTCATTCAAAAGATGCATTTTATTGATATTGAAACAAGGATTACAATGGGGTGCGAGGCCAAGATTACAAGTCACTCAAGCTCACTCTTCTCATATTATAAGTCACTCAACTTTTCCTCACCTCTCAATACAAGTCTTTGAACCAGAGGATGCTTCGGAGAGGCGATGTTCATACATTATGTCTCGTATAAGTCCTGACTCCATACGGAACGCACGCCTCGAATCGCCAAGGAACTCCGTGCTTCGACGCATCCAAGCGAGCTCCACGCCATGAGCTTCTACCTATACCTGCACATAAACACCGTGTGGGTGTCAGTACTCAACTGTACTGGTGGTGTGAGCTCCTCGTGTCACGCCCCAGAACCAGAATACTAGAGAGCGGGGGCGGACATAGCCAGCTACGTATATTGAAATGCAAACTACCCTCGCTATACGGTCACGACTGTCTAGATACATGAGGGTTTAACTACAAGCCATCAGTCTCCTATAGTCAAGAACAAGCCTATTGTCTCAATCACAAGCAAGTAAGTAAAGGTTATAAGATACAAGATCACCAAATATACAATCGTAAGGCGTTCCAAACATTACATATTCAGCTGATCATGAAGCTAGTCGTACAAAATGTAAGGACTAGCAAGGGTTTAGTCATACATGATCAACCCTAGGATCTGTCAATCATGTTATAGCCCATAGGCAAACAGTAAATAAAGATGCAATACGAGCTAACACGTGCTCGTCGGCTAAACGCCTCAAAAGAATAATTTTACAAATAAGTGGGAGGACAAAAGAAACCCACTCTTTGCCAGGGTTACGCTTGGTGGTCACCATCTGGCTGGAAGACAGGTGGATCCTCTGGGGCTGCTCCGATATCTAGCCACACAAAACCAGCTGGGTCAGACCCCAGAAGATCAAGTGCCACAAAGGAGGCTTCACTTAGGAACTAAAACCAGCATATCACAATAGAATATTAAAGATAAATAATAAATAAAGAACTGATAATAATAGAGATAACAACAGTAAACTGAGTACGAAGAAACCATTCAAGTAGCCAGGTCATAACCCTTAAACCAAACAAGGACCGGGGTTGCAGGCCTTCACCTGAATAGAAACCCGTCTTAAATACTATTGGTAAGGTAACAAGACAATAAATGAAGAGAGGACACAGAACTGCTCCGGGAGCCAGGTTACAACCCTTAAACCAAACAAGGATCGGGATTGTAACCCTTCGCCGGAACCGAACTGGAACCCTGATATTTATTGTTAAGGCCAGTATAAATAATCATGATATTTAAAGTAAGATAAAACATGACGAGCATGGCCTGGGGTTACAATAAGACAATAAACGAAGAGAGGACACAGAACTGCTCCGGGAGCCAGGTTACAACCCTTAAACCAAACAAGGACCGGGGTTGTAACCCTTCGCTTGAACAGAACTGGACCCCCGATCGTTATTGTTAAGGCAAGCATCAATAATCATGTCATGTCACAATCTTGTACAGGATCAGGACAAGACTAAGCTGAGCTAGATTCCATCCAATCAATCATGGCCAAGCAAAGAGTACGGCTTGATACTTTAACTAACTAGGGTTATCACAGGCCTAGTTACTAGCAAGATGCAATGAGATTATCCCAACAGCCACAAGCCCTGCAGACCATCCAGTTATCCAGGTCGAATGTCCGTTTATGAAGAATGCAACACGTGATTGTGTGCTAAAAATGTACCCTACTCGTCGATAGGCTACAAGTCCACTTAATGCGCCCAGATAACGGGATTGCCTGTAGCGGGAAATCTCTTCATGTCTACTGAATTATCCTAGTTTGTTAGCCTTAGTCAATTAATATAGGTATCCCTGACCGTGGTACTCAGGGATCCCTATCCTAGACATGATTCAAGACAGTACTGGTTTATTTGTACAAACACAATCGCCTACTGTGTCCAGGTCTTTCATACTTGTCATGTCAGGCTAGCTGTCATAACAGCATGTCGAGATATACCATGTCAGTTTACTTGTCAAGAGTGCGCCACAGCGGGCCACTATCGTGTTCTATTCTTATATTATCATGAATGAGAGAAACTTGTACAAAATAACTAATGATATATTCTTGAAGCCAAAGAAAAGATCTACAACTTTAATGTTTTGAGTTTTTCAAGATTTTAGCTATAAAACAGCTCAAAGAAGCAAAAACAGTCATTTGGAGTGACCTGTGCGCAAGTTGCGTGGGCAAAATTGCCCACGGCGCACGTTGCGCGGGCGCGCGGCCGCGCGGCCGCGCAAGTTCCGCATTGCGCGCGGGCAAAATCGCCCACGGCGCACGTTGCGCGTAAGTGCGGCGCGCGGGCGCGCGGCAGAGAAGTGCGCGGGCACATGGCGCGCAACCTGCGCATTGCACGCGGGCAAAATCGCCCACGACGCACGTTGCGCGCAAGCACGGCGCACGTTGTGCGCAAGCACGGCACGCGGGCGCGCGGCAGAGAAGTGCGCGGGCGCGCAGCGAGCAACCTGAACATTGCGCGTGGGCAAAATTGCCTACGGCGCACGTTGCGCGCAAGCGCGGCACGCGGCATCGAATACACTGAGCGCGGCACTGTTCATCGTCCCAACAGCACCAAAAGGTGTGGGGAACCCATGAACATGAAAATGGCATAACTTTCACATACGAAGTCGAAATCAAGCGGTTCAAAAGCCAAAATTAGGTAGAATTGAATTTCCTACAACATGGAACTATTAGATTTTGAAAATAACCAAGTTTTAGAGATTAAAACCAAGAAAACCGAAAAGATTACAAACTTAGATATACAAGAATCCATCCATCAAATCCAAAAATGCCAAGTTCTAAAAAGGCTTAGAATGATGTAAGGAAGGAAATGGAACAATAAAATTTGAGATCCATCATAAAGCAGGTTGCACTTGCCTAGGCTTGGTAGGTGGGAGGAGTAAATGAAGAAGATGAAGAAGTGAATGCAAAATAATGGAGGAGAGAGAAGAAGTTGACTTATATAGCAACCCCTCTCATCTCAACCCAATATAAACCAAACCAAGCCAAGCCAAGTCATGTTGAACCAAGTTGAACCAATCAAGTCAAGATTTAAACCAAGGCTAAGCTAAGCAAGATAAGTAAAAATATGGGCCACCTGACAATTGTCAGAAATCCGTATACTTATCCTGAAAATACGTATAACGGGAAACGGTAGTGACACCTCGCCCACCCATACAAAACCGACACGTTCAATTACTTTGTGCAACATATCCTTTTACGATTGTCTTTGTATTCTTTCCTTAGGATCAATTTTTGGACATAAACTCTAGGCTATTTTGTGTCTCCAGACCATCACCATGCCTTGCACCTACAAAGCATTCATACTTTGCCTCTAGACCTTCTCGTGCCAATAACGTCAACTTATCGACTCGTGCTTGCCTTTCGGCCCATATTTGGTACGCAACAACTTGGTCGTGACATAAATCCCTTCTTATGTAGCCTCCCTTCCCAAAAAAATTTGGAATATATTTTATTTATTTATTTGAATTAAATGGTGAGTTTTAAAATTTTATAAATAATTATTTAGTTAATTATTACTGTAGATGAATTTAGCCATGGAGGAGTTTTAGAGTGCAAGGTGACTAAAAATCGTGACACGGATAGTGCAAGGGCATGCTTTGACTAGTATATTAGCCCTGGTAGGGAAGGCCGAGCGATAGTGATGTCAAACTAGAAAAATTAGGCCAAGTTACGACTTGACTCCTATAAATAATTCAATTATTTATTATTAAGGTTTATTGACTTGCAGAAGACCCGGTTGTACCAAACTAGCTGGACTGGACCCAAACTGAGACCAGAGCCCATGTAGTCATGCGGTACGTCCAATGACATACGTGTTGATGTATTTTGGTGAGTGGGTGGTTTTCCATTTTAATGATTTAAGGAATATTTCTAAGTACATAATTAAATATTATAAATGTTATTATTAGTAGATATTCAATGACACTTGTATAAAATGAGTCTTTGTACATTTTGGAATTATTAGACTGCGCATAATGGTATATATACAGCATCATTGTTTTATTGAATTTTGTTATATTTATTATTATTTTATTGAGGTTATTATATATATAATATTATTTTATTATTATTGGTTGTCAAATAAATGTTATATATCTATATATTCATATTTATATAAATAAGGCCCTAGACTGAAAATAGAAATATATATATATATAAGGAAATGTATTCATAAGAAATATATGTAATTTTTTTAGCTCTGATGTTCATGAGCAATTCTAATTTTATATTGAATCTACCTAATAAAATGTTCAACCTTTCAAAAGCTCTCATTTCTCAGGTCTTACAAAATGCCTTCTATGACTCTAAGATGTTCCATTTTTAATCATATAGATTTAATTACTAATTGGTTCTTCATTGCTTCTTTTGCTATACTTTGTGGACAAGTGACAGAACAGTGTACTCCCACATGGACTCAGGCTGGGAGATGCAATAAGTATCTGCATATGTTTGAAAATATGCATATACAGTCATATACTTCAGCTATATATCATTTCTCTATATGAAGTACATTGAAAGTAATGGACCATAGCACCTAGGTTCTAGCTTATCCGGGCAAATCCAGTCCATGGGTCGGGTCTCACAAAGCCGAGCGACCCTTCCTTCCTGTAAACCCGAATGCAACCACACATATATATAGATATATACATCAGATCGTACGAGGGAGAGAGAAACGCGAGGAAACCCAAACCCTAACACCGCCACGCCGACCTCCTTTCCTGGACGCCCCCCAGCCGACGACCACGCGCGGTGACAACGCGCGATTAAACGAGCAGAGCAATGACAGCAGTAGTGGGTCAACGATGCAACTTCAGGTTGTGTTTTCTTCAACGTCGTTTGACGAATTCCCGAACCAATTTTTCTGCTTCCGGAGACAGTTGTGATGATTTGGACTTTATGGCTTAGCAGTTGACTATATTCTGTTGGATCTGCGTGCAAACTCCAGGTTTAGCGATTGCATGGAGTTAGTGGCAGAGCGGGATGGTAGATGATTGTGATGCATGTCTTAGGTATTTGTTAGTGATAGTACATTGTTATCCTTTCATGCTTTTTATTCCTTTTCATGAGATATTCTGCTTATTGATTCAGTTTAGAGACTCTTGTTATACTCTTAGAGTATTATTGGACATATATGCTAGTGGGCTGCAGACCACGACCCATAGTATTCATTCCTGTTCCGTACACTTAATGTGGATTTAAGATATAGATTATTTTACCATGATTTGGCAGTATACCATAGCCTTGACAGCGTTTACGTATTCGAGAGGGGCTGGTGTCTGCTCGATACGTAGCTGGCTTGCTCACGTGCTCGTGTCCGAAAGGCGGGTACGGATCGTGACAAGTTTTTTTAGTAGCCCATGCAGGTCAGAGCATATCGTATCGGTTACGTAACTGTACTGATAAGAGCCTACGAATTTGACTAAACCTTTAGGAATCTCAATCCGCACAGCCTTGAAAAGTTCTTTTAGAAATCTCTATATCGTTCCTTGAAAACTCCATATTTG
Organism: Iris pallida; assembly: GCA_029216955.1. Classification (NCBI taxonomy): domain Eukaryota; kingdom Viridiplantae; phylum Streptophyta; class Magnoliopsida; order Asparagales; family Iridaceae; genus Iris; species Iris pallida. The sequence goes on from JANAVB010004399.1 coordinate 2,843,761, forward strand.
CTCTCGATTATACTTCCTTGCTTTTTGTACCATTGATTCTCGTCCCTTTTTTATTTCGAGGTGACGAACGATCATGCTGTCTAGGATTTATCAGAAGTTTTATAGTATAATATTGCTTGACTATTGAATATTTGGTTGTTTATAGATATGAGGGATTATAGATGCCATATATACGTCCTAGATATCTGTCGGTAGAATTGTTAGCAACTAGTTAGAAGATTATAATATTTTAGTGACCGTATTTTGAGGATTAGTATGACCAAATGTGGGTAGAAGTCCTCGAGATTTCGTAATTACAAAATGACTGAATAAGGTTTAAAATATTTTTTGAGAAATTAAAATTGAGGAGATCAAGGTGATAGTAGACTTTGAATTTAAAGGGATAGTCATGAATTGGAATTTTGAGGACGAAATTATTTTTAAGGTGGGTAGATATGTAGCCTCCCTTCCAAAAAAAATTCGGAATATATTTTATTTATTTATTTGAATTAAATGGTGAGTTTTAAAATTTTATAAATAATTATTTAGGTAATTATTACTATATATGACTTTAGCCATGGCGGAGTTTTGGAGTGCAAGGTGACTAGAAATCATGGCACGGATAGTGTAAGAGCGTGCTTTGACTAGTATATTAGTCCTGGTAGGGAAGGCCGAGCTATAGTGATGTCCTAACTAGGAAAACCAGTCCAAATTACGACTTGACTCCTATAAATAATTTAATTATTTATTATTAAGGTTTAGGAAGCGGATCAAAAGCCCCCTTAGAAAATCACCTAAAAATCCCCTCACTCTAATCCGTAATTTAATGTTAATATTAATGTTAATATTAATGTTAATATTAATGTTAATATTAATATTAATGTTAATATTAACATTAAATACTAAAATTAACATTAAACTTAATATTAAAATTAATATTAACATTAACATTAACATTAACATTAACATTAATATTAACATTAATATTAATATTAACATTAATATTACGAATTAGAGTGAGGAGGGTTTTTAGGGGGTTTTCTAAGGGGGGCTTTTGATCCGTGACTTGCAGAAGACCCGGTTGTACCAAACTAGCCGGACTAGACCCAAACTGAGACCAGAGCCCATGTAATCATGCGGTACATCCAATGACATGCGTGTTGATGTATTTTGGTGAGTGGGTGGTTTTCCGTTTTAATAATTTAAGGAATATTTCTAAGTATTTATAATTAAATATTATAAATGTTATTATTAGTAGATATTCAATGACACTTGTATAAAATGAGTCTTTGTGCATTTTAGGATTATTAGACTGTGCATAATGGTATATATATACACCATTATTGTTTTATTGAATTTTGTTATATTTATTATTATTTTATTGAGGTTAATATATATATAATATTATTTTATTATTATTGGTTGTCAAATAAATGTTATATATCTATATATTCATATTTATATAAATAAGGCCCTAGGCTGAAAATAGAAATATATATATATATATATATATATATATATATATATATATATATATATATATATATATATATATATATATAAGGAAATGTATTCATAAGAAATATATGTATTTTTTTAGCTCTGATGTTCATGAGCAATTCTAATTTTATATTGAATCTACCTAATAAAATGTTCAACCTTTCAAAAGCTCTTATTTCTCAGGTCTTGCAAAACACCTTCTATGACTCTAAGCTGTCCCATTTTTAATCATATAGATTTAATTACTAATTGGTTCTTCATTGCTTCTTTTGCTATACTTTGTGGACAAGTGACAGAACAGTGTACTCCTACATGGACTCGGGCTGGAAGATGTAATACGTGTCTGCATCTGTTTGAAAATATGCATATGCAGTCATATACTTCTGCTATATATCATTTTTTTATATGAAGTACATTGAAAGTGATGGACCATAGCACCTAGGTTCCAGCTCATCCGGGCAAATCCAGCCCATGGGTCGGGTCTCACAAAGCCGAGCGACCCTTCCTTCCTGTAAACCCGAATGCAACCACACATATATATAGATATATACATCAGATCGTACGAAGGAGAGAGAAACGCGAGGAAACCCAAACCCTAATATCGCCACGCCGACCCCCTTTCGTGGGCGCCCCCCAGCCGCCGCTGGCCGGAGGCCGACGACCACGCGCGGCGACAGCGCGCGATTAAACGAACAGAGCAATGACAGCAGTAGTGGGTCAACGATGCAACTTCGGGTTGTGTTTTCTCCAACGTCGTTCGACGAATTCTCGAACCAATTTCTCTGCTTTCAGAGACAGTTGTGATGATTTAGACTTTATGCCTTAGCAGTTGACTATATTCTGTTGGATCTGCGCACAAACTCCAGGTTTAGCGATTCATGGAGTTAGTGGCAGAGAGGGATGGTGGATGATTGTGATGCATGTCTCAGGTATTTGTTAGTGATAGTATAACATTGTTATCCTTTCGTGCTTTTCATTCCTTATCAAGAGATATTCTGCTTATTGATTCAGTTTAGAGACTCTTGTTATACTCTTGGAGTCTTATTGGACATATAGCTAGTGGGCTGCAGACCATGACCCATGGTATTCATTCCTGTTCCGTGCACTTAATGTGGATTTGAGATATAGATTGTTTTGCCATAATTTGGCAGTATACCATAGCCTTTACAGCGTTTACATATTCTATAGGGGCTGGTGTCTGCTCGATACGTAGCTGGCTTGCTCACGTGCTCGCGTCCGAAAACCAGGTGCGGGTCGTGACATCTTATAACATAATCGAGGCAGCGCCTCGCCACTTAGTAACTTGCTTATACTTGTGTCGTAACAACATGGTCGTGCCATAACATATCGAGGCTGTGCCTCGCGACTCATCAAGACTTAACCGAACTTATCCTACGGCCCTTCCAGAACTTAACTCGAAACGCCTAACCCAACTTGTGGAACTCATGTTGAGAACTCAAGTACGATGCTACATCGTATGCCGAAGCTTGTGTCTTTACGCATAGCCAAATCTTAGGCTTCATAATACTTTAGGTGCAAACCAAGCACACCTTTCATAACTTAAGTCCTACCGTGCTTGCACTTCCTTTGATACGACCGACACTGTGCATGCGGATTGCCGCTCAGCACACCAATTATCTATATGAAGGGCCACTGGCATGACTAGCCATCGTAGACATAGCTCAGGTAGGCGACGGGTCTTTCAATACAAGGTAGCTAGCCCCATGGAAAGCCCCCGACTACCCACGCGGTATAATCCAGCGTTGCTATAACGTCTTTCCCCTAGGTCGACTGGCCCCGACGTCCCGGCGTAATACCTGTCGAGGAAGAAATCTTTGTCGACAAGTTATCCATGACTACGCACCTATGAGACATCTAGACTCACGTAAATGCATGGCCTAATTTGTGGTATACTTAGCAACTCGTGCGTCAGAACCATGAGACTCCCAACCGAGAGACCGCCTCATACTATGCAAAACGTGCATTGAAACCATACGATGCAAAACGTGCATCCTAAGAGACTCCCAAAACGTGGGACTGCCTCGGCAACAAACAGTCGCTTGTACTTTCCTATTCTTGAAACCCAGGGAACGACTATCGTATAGCCTTCCTACTTAACTTGAACAAAACGTATTCCTTAACTGTCATAGACCATGGCTAACTTTTCATAGTGCCGACTATGGCTCGTGCCTTAAACCGACATACATTCTACGCGATGCTACCGCCCAGTCATACTTTATATGACGGGCCTTGAGATCGTGGAATTGAATAACTTGACAACTGCAGAAAGAGCGGGACAGTGCTTTCTATGACTTCGATAGCCCAGCATTACTTTGCCTAACTTAATCAAGCCTACAACTTAACTTGTAGGATGAGCAAAGGCTATGCCAAGCCTTGCATCGTTGGATCGTGCATGCTTTATCAAGCGTTTATGCGGACGACGCCTATGACTTAGGCTAACTCTTAGCTTGTGGCGAAGACCAACTTTTTCTTCTCCCAAGCCACGAGACGAAGGACCGAGTGTGATTTTTAAAGCACGTCGTGCACCAACTCTAAACCGACCATTGGACCTTTCTATATTCTAACTCAATTCGACACGTCTGGATTATTTTCTTAGCTATGTGGATTCGTCTCTTTTATTATCAAGCCTACTTGTGTAAGTTGAAAATATGCGATTTATTATGTGAAGGCTAAGGTGAGAAAAGTTCACCGAAACTACCCACATGAGCGAGGGGTCGCCTCGATCGAGCGATGCCTCCGAACAAGTCATTGCAATGCTAAGTCCAAACGCTGTCGGCGTTCTGATTTCTCCGATTGACTGAGCGGGACGGGGCATTACAGGTTCAGTCACAGATAGAAGATCAACCTCTGGATATTGTACCTATATATGGAGTAATCTTGTGACATGGAGAAGCAAAAAACAAGGAGTTGTAGCAAGAAGCAGTGCAGAAGCCGAGTTTATAGCTATGGCTCAAGGTACTTGTGAAGGACTATGGATTCAAAGAGTCATGGAGGAACTTAAGATAAAAATTGAGCTTCCATTAAAGTTATATTCTGACAGTAAAGCTGCCACAAGCATAGCCCACAACCCGGTTCAGCATGATAGAACCAAACATATTGAGATTGACCGTCACTTCATAAAAGAGAAACTAGAAGCTAGAATCATATGTCTACCATTTGTGACCTCTAGTCAGCAAACTACGGACATCTTAACCAAAAGCTTGGCAAGACCCGTCTTTGAGCACTTGATAAGCAAGTTGGGCATGATAGATATCTATGCACCAACTTGGAGGGGGTGTTGGAGAATCCCTTGATTCTCTCTCCTCTTATTATTAGTTATTATTAGAGAAGATTTTGTTATTATTAGAGAGATTTTTCTATCTTCATTTAGTTTTCTTTCCATAAAGTTCTCCTTGATTCAAGGATGAATATTGATTGTAATAAAGTTCTCCTTGATTCAATGGTGGACATTGATTGTATTTTTTTCTATTTAAACCAGTTTTGGGGCTGAAGAATAAATAATGAAACATTTCACCACTTGTCTTCTAATAGATACAATCCAACACATTTGGACAAAACTTTGATAAAGTTGCACTGACTTAGAATTGATGTAAAGTCAAAGAAAAATCTTTATAAAAAAAAAAAAAAAAGATTTGTTCTGGAGGATCAAAACAATATGGTCCGTAGCTGAGCACACTGTGATGGCGAAATGCCTGAATGGTGGTCACACCAGAAAACCAAACGGAACTTGGATGAAAAGGGCTTTTAATTGATGGTGGATTCAGAGAACAGTGTAGCTGAAGTGACGTAAATAAAGTATAAATTAGCTCCAGATCCTAATTCGCAAGGTGAGTGTGCATTCCATGTATTAAAAACTTTGAATCCTGCAATTCTCATATTATACGAGCTCATGCCACTTTGAATCGTCTCAAATTTTTAATGCACTAGATGTTTCTACTCTTCTCAAAGAGTGAACAATATTGACCATGACAAACGTCATATAGAGCAAGGTTCGCAATATTGGTATCGGATTCTTCATATGAGTATCAGGATCGATGGTAACGACATGATAAGCTATTTCAGATTGGAGCATCGAATTTTTCGTATCGGAGAACAAATTATTATTAAAATTTAGGGAAAAAAATATTTTATATATTTAGGCTTAATTTTCAGTATTTTTTGTGTTGTTTCTTTCTAATTTTGGAATTAAATAAAATACTAGTCACCATTGCCGATTAGTTTACTAGCGATAGATAAGTTTTCATTTTTTATATGTTTTTACAACTTTACTATGTTTTTAAACCCTTGTTTATTGGTATTTTTCGTTCAATTTTCTTTGTCGAATAAACTGAAAAAGAGACAGCATCGGCATCGGTTGGTATCGGATCGGGACATGCCAAACTATATCGGTATCGGACGTTACTGCAAACTATGATATAGAGAGCAGTGCAATTGCATCACATAGTAAATGCATCATTATGTCTCACATATGGCATAGCTAACAACCATTATATGTACAATAATACCCATAAAACGCTGTTATATATATTAATCATATAACATCCAACCAATTCTACATTTTTTCCCTAACATTTGTCAAGGGCGTCGTAAAAGGCTGTCGAGCAACGTAAGATATAGAGGCCCAAAACTGGCAATAATTTTTTTCTCCCCCGAGTCATACACAAAGTTCATGGCCATGCAAACTGTTGCATGAATGATGCATCAGTAAAGAAGACTAGGTGCCAGCTAAGACAAGATTGATGACCAACACCCTATAAGAGCTTGATAAGTAAACTATTTGCTTTAACATCAAATCCTATGGTGAATCCAATATTCCACATTAAATAGGTGTGTGGCCTATTTCTCAGAAGAAGAAAAATTGTAAAACTTGACAAATAGAAAAGGACGATGCTACGTTGTCCGCGGTTTGTCATCGCATGCGTGATCGCAGACCACCTGATGGCCTTTCATTGACCTTCTGGTCCGAGTTTTAAGACGGTGGGGTCCGATGATAATAGAGGGGGAAATATTTGGCTGCTGCGTGGCCTGCAGTCACGTCCGCGATCACAAACCGCAAAAAAAATATCATTTCCGAACAGAAAACAACTAAAAACTCAATAAGCAGCATTATTAGAACCCTATTTCACAACCAAAACAATATTTATCATCAACCTAACCAGTGACACTGGACCATCACAAGTACCTATATCCATATGTCAAAACTCAGTCAAGACCATTAACTTAAAAGTTACACATCAAATGAAACAATATACCAAGGTTCGCAGTATCGATTTAATTTGAAATCAGTTTCGGACCCTTCTTATGAGCATCAGTTGTGGCACAGGGGGGGGGGGGGGGGGGGGGGGTGGTTGGGGTTTCAGCAGTTTTGTATCGGTTGGTTTTGGTAGTTTGCCAGTCAAGCTGTCTATAATGATTCTTTACTATTCAGGTTTTTATTGACCTACCAGCTTCCTTTAAAGATTCATAACAGAGCAATTTTCAACAATCACAGTATCAATGCTACTGAACTCTTCAAGGAAGCATCCAGGTTAATGAAGAAGATGGAAGCATGTTACAGTACACGATCTGAAGTCAATCCAATTTCAAGCACACTACAACATCAAGCTATTTGGAGGCCTCCGCAAATCAATCATTGGAAGATTAATTTTGATGGCGCATATCTGGATGACAAAATGGCAGCAGGTGCAATCTTGCGCAATTCAAATGGACAATTCATATTGGCTATGTCAAAAAACAGAAGATGGCGGATCACCACTTGAAGCTGAGGCGATGGCCTGTCTTGCACTCATTATCTGCAATAAGAACCAACTGAGAAATGTTACAATTGAAGGTGACTGCTTGCCGCTTATAGAGGCAGTTGAAGGCTCTGATACTCTTCCACTATGGCGGGCTCGTCATGCCATAGCAGATGCAAGAAAATCAAAAGAATCTGATCTTAACATTTGCTTCTCTTATGTACCGAGGAGTGCAAATATATGTGCTCATTCTATTGCTACTGAAGCAATGTCCTCAAATTCTTCCCACTGTCTCCACTCTTTCGAAGAGACACCTACATGTATCTCCTCTCATGTCCGCAACGACATGAGCTTTATTACTGCTTAGTGTTATTAATGAAGTTTCCTTTTAAAAAAAAAAAAACTTGATTAGCCTACATAATGTACAAAAGTTAGTTAAAGGGGTGCATGCACTTAAATTGTAGGGTCCTTAGCACGATTTCATACCTCCATCTATTCCTAAAGGCTAATAAATCTTCCAGCTTTTGGGTTGACTGGTTCTCAAATCCGATCATCCCTGACCGTATGATATTTGATTGTCAAAAAAGATTAAAAGCAATAGGAATCAAAAGTATTACTAGAGATCACTTTCCATTAAGCTTTTTCTCGACTAGATATGGTCCAAAGATTTCATAATCTGCTTTTTATTTACTTCAGGGGGAGAAAAGCATGGGTGGAGAGAGAGCTGTTACACAATCTTTCAAGCTTCTCATGATCAATACAAATGGTCCCAAGCCCCCACTTGGTTCAATGCTACTTTCATTCTCAAATATGATGGATAAGTTCCACAATTTCTGGTAGGATGTTTACAGAATGAAGCCTTTGTAAGAGGAGAAGCTACCCCTAGTTAATGTTTGATAGAATAAGCTTGCAATGATGTTAATGCTTAATAGTACAAGAAGAACATTCAACTAATAGCTCTTACTTTCTTAACGAATGTAAAGTATAGTTTGAAGTATCGGCCGATACCAATCCGATATGGCTGATACCGATACGATTTGGCATGTCTCAATACGATATCAACCGATACCCGATATTGAGCGATACAGACGTTGAGGATCTCTTTTCCGGTCAATTCGGCAAAAAAAAAATGAACAAAAAAGACCAATCAATAAGCATGTAAGGTTGTAAAAGCATATAAAAGAAGAAAAAATTTCTATCACATGTTAACCAATCAACAAGGATGACTACTATTCCATTCAATTTCAAAACTACTAAGAAATAACATTAAATTACTTTAAATTATGCCTAAATATATAAAATATATTTTCTAAAATATTTATGATAATTTGCTTTCCAATACCAAAAAATTCGATACTTCGATCCGAAACCGCCGATCCCGATACTCATAGGAATGGTCCGATACTGAAACTGTAAACTTTGGATTATAAACGTGATGACAATCACTAACTCAACTAATGCTTCCTTTGTTAACAAGATAACAAACAATATAAGATGATAAATGGAATGCCACTTGGGCTAAATACCATGCTTGCCCGACACTATTTAGAAAGAAAAGGAAATCATAAGACATTAAAGATCATTAGATTTTTAGACTCAAGTTTCATAAGTAACATCATGAAGTTAATTTTGCATGTAACTTCCTTGATCAAATATGTCTGAAGTCAAATATTGTTGTGAGATAAGTTACAGAGGCAGATATATGGGCCAGTTTTGAAACCCAAAATTTAAACCTGGTTAATAAACCAGTCACTAAAGCTAAAATGAGTCCATACAGAACTTACTAATAGTAGTCAAGCCTATAAGTTTAAAGCATTGAGAGGGGGGAAATTATGTCCACATCCTAAATAAGAGCCAATTGAGTTCCAGTTCAACTGTCCATAGTAATCCGTAATAGTTTTCCATAATAGTAAGAGAGGGCAGACAAGGGGGTCACTGAGAGGACACAGAAATTATGTCAGGTCCATAAAAATCATCACATGTAATACTAACACAAACTTAATATGGGTCACAAGACTCATAACGTGTACAGGTCCATGTTTAGAACTAGGTTGTCTACACTTAAGGGACTTAAAAAGCAACTCATAGCACCGCAAAATTTATATTGCCAACAACTTCGGAAATCCACCCACTGATAATAATATTGATCTGGTACATATAACCTAAAATCCTTAAAACTTAAAAGCAAAAGAACTCGAATATTTGGGGTCCTCTTTTACATACATCAGCACGTAAAAGATGAACATTTCCATTATAAGTAAAGAACTGGATCTGATGGGTAATTCAGAACTATCAAATTAAGTTTCTTTTTATATCTGTAGTACGTATCAATCAGGACACGACAAATGGTGCGCATTACTTGTGGCTAAAATCCATCCAAGATCAGCGAGTCACTCCCAAGATGAAGATCTAGATGTACAAGAGAGAAGAAGCTTTGAAGGTAGAATCTATTGGATGTGGCTCGTGTTTATCCAGTGAGCTACGAGCACTAACCGATGACTCGGTGAAACTCGTGTGTCGAAACCAGAAGAAAAACAGCGAGTATTTGAATAATGGTATGCAACATACTTGTAAGTGGCCAAAAAGTCCAGCAAGTTTTAGGACAATTTGGGTCTAGCAAATGATATACCAGCGGAATGCTGTCGGATCGGTATGCAACATACTTGTAAGTGGTATGCTGTCGGATCGGTATCGACTCATTTTAATGAGCATATCAGATCAAAAGTTTGGTCATTGATGGTCCAAATCACTCCAAGGCCTAGGTTAAGTTATAGGGGGTATCTAATATCTCCACCTGTTCACATTAGGTTTGGGAGGTGCATAAGGTTATTGATTGCTAAAAGCTAAGATTTTCTAGGGTTTTGCTAGAGAGCCAATTAAATGAGTTTGAGAGATGTTGAAGGAGATCTTGTTGGAGATCTTGCTAGAGGAGAGGGTTGCTTGTGTGTTTTAACACTTTTGTAAGGTTCTCTAATTGATTCACTAAAGATTTCTCTCATTGTCCCATGGAGTAGATTAATCTTGACCAACTCACGTAAATCTTTTGTGTTCTTTGTGCTTATTGTTCGATTATTATTATACTTTCTTATTCTCGTCATTATAAATGTATTGTCGTGTTCTCGCTTCTCCATGTTGCACGACTATTGGTATCAGAGCTAAGGGAACCGTCGAAATTTTAGGTTAACAGTAGATGATGACATTGGTTCGCTCCATATCTTCCTAAATATGGATACTTGAAATTGTTGGTTCATTAAGTTTTGAGGGAATTACATAATTTAGGAATGACGAGTAAAAAAGTAAATAGCACAATGTTCTAGGTGGAAAATTTTAATGGAAGGGTTAAGCTCTACTAGCCAAAGAGGGGGTCTTTAAGGCCATCACGTGAAAGGATAAAAGGCCTTCAGATATGAAGAATTCATGGAAATACATGAACCAGAGGACACAAGGTACGATTGAACTTTGTCCGACAGAAAAGTCATGTACAATTTCATAGAAGAAACTTCTGCGGCTGGTTTATGATTGAAGCTCGAGGGCTTGTATAAGACAAAGTCTTTGTCTACTAAGCTATACCTCAAGAAGCAACTTTATAGTCTCTGCATGAAGAAAGGGGCCTAGATTCTTAGTCGTACGAGCAACTTTAAGAAGATGGTTAGTGATCTTATGTGTCTTGAGATGGTTAGTATAATTGATTCACTAAAGTTAGAAGAGGAGGACAAGACACTTTTACTCCTCTCTTCGTTTTCAGGATCGTAAACCAATTGGTGATAATAGTTCTCTATGGAAAAGAGATTCTTGAGATGGAAGAGGTGATTAGTACCCTCAATAATGAGATCATGAATCATATCGATAAGTCATCCAGGTTGATCGCTAATTCAAGGGCAAGGTCGAAGAGTAAGGATGGAGAAAAGAGTAGCCGAGGGAAGTTCATACCATCCAGACATGAGAGAACGATGCATGTTTCATTTGCAAACAATCGGGATGAATGAAAAAATGATGTCCAAATTATAAGCAGTGGCCGGCGAAGAAGGATAGAGGCACCAGTTCAAGTAGTCAGAATCAAGCCATTGTTACTCAAGGAGTTGAGGATCCGATGTGTGATGTATTTACCGTGCATAGTGGGAAGAAAAGTTTCTCCGAGGCATGAATTCTTGATTCTAGGTGCTCGTATCATGTGTCCGAGTAGGGAGTGGTTATGAACATATAAGGAGTTCAATAGTGGTGTTGTTCTTATGAAAAACAATGAGTCTTACAAGACCATTGGCGTATGGAACATCAAACTGAAGAAGTTCGATGGGTTGGTAAGGACACTTGTGAACATATGACACATTCTGGATTTAAAGAAGAACCTCATATACTGGACACGTCGGGTTGCAAGTTCGTTGGCAAAGTCGATTCATTGAAGATTGTAAAGAACAACGAAGTGGTCATGAAGGGATAGAGATTGTCGTCGAACTTGTATCAGTTGGACGGTAGCACAATTACTGATGGTGCGGTCGTCGATGTAAAGGAGGTGAAGGATATTGCAAGTCTATAGCATTTACGTCTATTCCACATGAGTGAGAGAGGTCTACGTGAGTTACAAAAAGTGGGATTGCTGAAGTGCTTGAAGAAATGCAAATTAGAATTTTGCATGTTATGCACAATGGTCAAGCAACATAGGGTTGGCGAAGGCAGTTCATAAGACTGAAGGAGTCCTCGACTATAGCTATTAGGACATATGCAGTTCATCGCCAATTCGATTGAAAGGAGAAGTCGAGTACTACGTCACCTTTATAGATGACTTCTCGCAAAAGATTTGGGTTTACTTCACCAAATATAAGTAAGCAGTTTTTACAAGATTCTGAGGGTGGAAGTCGGTTATGAAGAAACACAAGGAGGGAACTGGAAAGTATTTGCAAACGACAATGGAGGAGAGTACACCTTCGCAGATTTTCAGGATTAATGTAGAGAGCAGGGCATGCAGAGGCAAGGGACACTTCCAAGATATCTACAACAAAATGGGGTAGCGGAACACTGAACATAACAATACTCTAGAGATGCAGGAGCATACAGTTACAGTCCAGTCTTTTGGACGACTTCTGGAAAGAGGAAGTTCATCATACAAACTATTTGATCAACATATCACCATCTACAACCATTGATCTTCATATTCCTGAAGAAGTATGGAGGGGAGAGCCAATTAGCTATGATTCATCACGAGTGTTTGGGTGGTGTGCCTACTCAATTGTAAATCAGAAGAGGACAGAACCAAGTTGGAGTCAAAAGAAAAAAAATATTTTTTTTAATTTAAACAGGGAGTCAAGGACTACAAGTTCTAGAATCCATAGAGCAAAAGAGTATTCACAAGCTATGATGTGATCTTCGATAAGGCTTCTATGTTGAAAAATGTAAAAGAAAAGTTAAAAGGGGTTAGTAACACATTATGTGACTTGACTAGGTGAAGGCGGAGGTTTTTGGCACTCATACATATATGGACTTCAAAGCACATATACAACCTATTATTGTGGAAGAGGATGAGCATATTACAGAGATGGAGAATTAGGACCATCCCCATAAGTCATGACGTACACACAAAGCACCAGTACGATCGATGTGGTTTCGAAGATATGGTTGCATTTTTTTCTATTCAAGGAAATGGGTGATCTAAGTGATCAGTAAGAGGACAAAAATCTTTGGATAGCTGTCATGTCGGAGGAGATAGAATCACTTCGAAAGAATAGTACGTGGAACCTGGTTCAACTATCAAAGAAAAAAGGGTTATTGGTTGCAAATGGGTACTCAAGAAGAAGGGGAACGAGCGGTACAAGGTGCGCCTAGTCGAGAAGGAGTACGCTCAGAAGAAGGGGCTAGACTACAAGAAGATTTTCTCACACTAGTCAAGCATACTTCTATTAAGGTGTTGTTGGTAGTAAAGGTTACTCAAGATATGGATTTGGAACAAATGGATGTCAAGTCGGCATTTTTGCACGAAGAGTTGGAAGAGAAGATATTTATGAGGCAGCGTGAAGGTTTTATAGAGCCCGACAAAGAGGACTACGTCTGTAAGCTCCTATGGGATTGAAGTTATCTCCAATACTAACAAAGCGCTTGTACCCAAGGAGACTCAAGGATGAATGATCAATATATCTCCCCTTGTATGTTGATGTCATATTGATTGCTTCCAAGAACACGATAGAGATAAAGACACTCAAGTTTTAATTGAGATGAACGACTTAAGTGGAGCAAAGGAGATACTTGGAATATAAATCAGACGAGACAGAAGGGCTGAAAAGGAATGGCTATCCCAAATGAACTATCTAGAGAAAGTGTTGGACAGATTCAGCTTGGAGGACTCTAAGCAAGTGAGCACTCTGATCGTCGGCCATTTCAAGTTATCCTCTAAAGAGTGTCCAAAACAGAAGAGAAAAATGTGAAGATGTTTCGAATTCTGTATATGAGTATGGTAGGTTCACTGATGTATGAGATGGTGTAAACACTTCCCTATTTGTTTTATGCGGTCAGTTTAGCGAGCCGAACTAGTTGCAGAATTATGTGGATGTGGATTACGCTAGTGATTTGGACAAAAGAATGTCAATTACGGGCTATGTTTATACTTTTGCATATTCTCCAGTCAGTTGGAAGTCGACATTCAAGATATTATGATGCTTTCCACTACGGAGTCCGAGTACATGGCGGCATTCAAGGAGACTGTGGTTAAGGGGTATGGTTAGTGAGTGTGGGTTCGAGAATGTTCAGATTCCAATGTTTTTGTGACAGTAAAAGCGTGATACATCTCGTCAAAAATTCAATATCACGGTCTGACGAAACACATCGATGCGCAATACCACAAGATACGAAAATGGTGCAACGAGGAGATCGATCTTCTGAAGATTAACACTAAGGTGAACCCGGCTGACATGCTAACCAAGACTATTTCAGTGGAGAAGTTCAAGTCAACCTTGACTTCTATCCAAGGAGACCACTTGTCCACATCGTGTGTCTGTAGGGTATCCAATTATATTTGTATCTATGCAACATAGGTCCGGCCAATAACCCAGCCGATTTCAGCCAGTAAAGTCCTGTTCAACGACTATGATGACTATTCGGTGATGAAAATATTGGCATATGTCTCTCCAACTTTTACTATCATCCACATACAATCCTTTACGATAATCTTTAATAGTATGCTATCCCCTAAACAGCCCCTGCTTGTCACGGACTTGGTGCGTCTGTGACATATTGCTACCTAGCTGATTATTAATGTTGGATACTTAATACCCCACTCTTCACTGACGTTGAGCAGGAATAAGAACATAATATATGGGTACACACTAATATGCTAGGAGTTATGTTAAATTGTATCAAACACAACTTACGAACACCAGAATGACTATAGAGATGATCTTAGAGTTCGGTTTGTGACGTGTGTCTTCGCTTAAGATACTTGAACCTCATTATTAATTCCTATTAGGATATCTTGCATGTTAAACGGATTGGCTTTATTAATAGGTAATTCTTCGCTAGGACTTCTCTTAGCGGTTTATTTGAAGTTCAGTCATCCATTTAATTTTGAAAGATGGATGATTGGCATATGCACCCATAGTACATAGTCATACGAGAACATTAAAAATCTCTGTTAAATAAATTAAAATGGTATCCTTTTAGGTTTATGGCTAGGTTGTCAACTCACAATATGTATCATGTGTTATTTTTGAGGCATAATTTTCGATGGAAAACAGAGAAACGAAATAGTTGTCTCAATAGTAACAACGTTTCGTAGCTACACTTCAAAGAAGGTGCACCACAGAGATCCTTGGAGGATTCTAGGTAACGAAAATCTAAAGAGATTTTGTTACAACAGCAAACGAAAGTATAGCTTCTTTTAGGAAGGTACAAATCGAGTTGCTAGCAGCAGCAGCGACGAAAGTCCACAAGAAGTATCTAATTAGATCAAAGAAGAAGAGAATGAAAAAAGAAGGAGAAAGGCTGCTTTGCTGGGGGTGATAAGATCACCGTTGCTCAAAACAAGATTCGCCTATATATAATCCGCTTTCAGCAACCAGCAAGTTCTAGAGAACTTCTGGAACGCTCGTCAGTCAATATTTGAGACTTGAACGGACTTTCTGGACTTTACGGACTCCCGTAACTCTCTTCTTTTCTGCATCGATCAAAGAAGGCCAAGGGGCTCTATTTATAGAGTGGAGTGAGACTTCACCTCTTCTCCTATCCGATGTGGAACTAAAATATTAATACTCAAAAATAGAGTTTGATATTTTAGATCATCCCACAATCAGTATAGAAGTATGTCAGTCTACGCCTACCCCCCGAACACGCCCGTGCATGCATGAGACATCCTGGAGTCCGTGTCCGAGTCCGAGTCCGAGTCCACACAACAAAAATCAACTTACATCTTTGTTAGAATTAATCATTTTTCCTTTTAAGAAAATACTCCCACATGACACACACTTGTGCCCCACCACACCTCATGTGCACACCTCAACACAAGTAATACATTATATTGAGATACTCACCATTTGGTGTAGCCGATGTGGGACTATCTTTCCTAGTCCAAAGGCTAAAACACCAATATTATGTATCAATTTTCTTGTGTATTGTATCACGTGTGATATCGTGTTTCGTATGATACAGTAACTCTAGGAGTTTATGATTATACATTAAAACCATATAGGAAAACATGATTTAATATAATTTTATCATAAATGTTTTATTTGTTTTAATTTTTACAGGTCTATCTAGTTCCAAACCAATACTACTTATCAACTTATATGTAACGTATGGCTACACGGATACGTAACAAAATGGTATATTGTATGGTATTGTAAGAACTAATAGTGTAACGTAGTAGGCTAACAACATAAGTTTATGGTACACAAAACTTTTTATTGGGGACAAATGCATATAGTTTTCCTCTTGTGGGTAACAAGTCAATTTGTAGTTCTTGAGATAAAAATGTTATTATGTGCTACATTTTTAAGGATTGCAGTGAACATCTCTCTCAAAGGTGGCAACTACTTGCCACACCTATCAGTATAGACAGTAACCAAACTGAGAGTAGAATGAGAAACTACTCGAACCAATTTAACTGATCTCAAACCCCAAATGTACGACAAAACAAGAGGGTCAATGATGGAATTGGAAGGTAGCAACAGCACAGAACTTTTGCAAGTACCAAAATACCCCGACAGCATCTAAAAAATGTGTACAAGAGAAAATTGGTCCGAGTAGTTTACTTTTTTTTTTTTGGGGGGGGGGGGGGGGGGGGGGCGATGAGATTTCATGCCTTACTTATAAGTTTATGTTATCCAAATTCCAGATTATATGGTAATCCCCTCGCATAGTTCCTCATCCATAGAAAGTAGGAACCTCTACAAACAACCTGATGGCATTGGCATTACAAATAACCCCCCCAAGATGTGCATATTCAGTTGGATGGTATAAGGATTATAAGGTTCATTAGTCATGGCAAAAAGAGCACGATTAATAAGTTCAATGTAAAGAAGACTAATGGTGAGAAGTGTTTGTGGCAAAGGGAGTTCTTCACAAAATAGTGCATGGGAATGAGGAGTCTGGAGACTGACAAAATGATCAATGTGGAATGGAAAGACCTGGGTGGAAGCTTGTAGACATAACCAAGTTGTCTTAGGATAAGAAACCCATATGCAACATCAGGCATAAAACTTTGGCAATCGTGAAAGTATATACATGACCAGACGTCATTACAACTGTTTATACCTAAACCAAGAGTCAAACCGATAACAAATGGAAAAAAACCTATATCACTATTTATCACCTGAATAATAATCATGTAATACTTTCGATAGGATTATCAGTTTTCATCCTTGTTTGGATGTCAAGTTGGGCGATGAAGATAAGACACTTCTCGGTTCTCACATTGCTTCTGTAATCATATGCACACATTTTAGGATCCTTTACCATAAAGATGTCCTAAAAAGGTAAGAAGTAAGGTTTGCATTATCGATATCGGACCCTTTCAATGAGTATCGGGATTGGCAGTATCAGCAATTTCAAATCGGAGTAACGGATTTTTTGATATCAGAAAGCAAATAGTTATTAATAAATTATTAAAAATTAAAAAAAATTACATGTAGATAATTTTAAGTATTTTATGTTGGAAAAGTGAATGTATTTTTGCCTTGGATAATTAATTAATAATAAATGTTTTACTAAAAGTTCTAATAGGCAACGAATCTATTTATTGAAAAGGCGTGTCCTTTCCAAACATTTTGTCTACTCATTACATTGTGTCTCTTTGTCATTTATAAAAGCATAGTTTTTGAGTAATTCAACTCATTCAAACATCAAGCATTAAGTTCAAGGGAGAGAGAGAAAGAGAGAGAGACTACCTACATTGCTTCGTTTAGTTCCTGCGGTGTAAAGTACTGCTACCGATGGAAAAGTACCGTTGTATCCTGGGAGACAAAGTCATATTAAACCGTAAGCACCTGAGTAAAACGAATATTATCTTAAGGACATTGAACCAAGTTCAAGCCTTGGTCTCGGTCAGATTATTTATGTACATTATTTACATTCTTGACTATATAAAATACAAGGTAGATAATAACATTTTATGTGTTGTTTCTTAATAGTTTTAAGTTGAATGAAATAATAGTCACCGTTACCAATTGGTTTATCTACAATAAATAAATAATTTTCATATCCATGCTTTTACACGCTTGTTGATCGGTCTTTTTCATTCAATTTCTCTATCGAATTGATTAGGAAAGATACCCCCAACGTTGATATCGGTAGCGGTCAATATCAGATTGGGTCACACAAAATCGTATCGGATCGGTATCGGCTGGTAGTGCAAACTATGGTAAGAAACAACTACTCTATTATATAAATTTAATCAAGGAGAAATGTTCTAGAAATAGCGGGCACAACCCTAATTTTTAAGACATAAAGGACAAGTTCAGGACTCCCGGAGGTGAAGGTAGATCCATGACAACATATCCAAGTCTACATATCAAAAAACAGATGGATGCTTCTGCGGTAAGAAAAAAGAGATAACAAGGATGGTTGCAAAAGAATGAAAAATAGTATCAAGAGAAGAATCCATAACAAGAGATCATGGATCCAAAATCTGAGCAAAAATTAAAAGACTCTACGTCAAAAGACCATATCACTACTTTTGCACATATTTTTCCAAAAAATTTGGTGTAGATTGGGGGAAGGGGTATATTTTTCCAAAAGTTTATGTGTCTATCGGTTCAAAGTTGAAGGAAGTGCACAAGTTTAAGAAAGGGAAATGATCATTATAGCATTGAAAGGTAGGATAATTTATACAACCGTAGGAAGTAGGAATAGTCAATTCTTGTCTGTGAAAGACTCCGATTGATATTGGATTGGATTGAAATAACAAGAAAAAAAAGAGTCAATCTTATAAAAATATGCAGTAATGGATTTATATGGTTCATCTTCAACTGGGCTACATCCACAAGCAAAGACGATTGAGATATTTCTATTTTTCAAAATAAAAGAGAAATACAACCATGATGGAGGGAACCCACTACAAGAATAAGGGCTTTTCTTGACGGTGATTCCCCGTCAAAAAATGGGTATTTTGACGGTTGCGGATCCGTCAAGTAGGCCGGAGTCTGTAGAAGCATGGAATTTCAAAACCAGAAAGCCCATGCGCCAGACTACATGCGCCAGAGCTTGGACAAAGTACTTCACAAACAGCAAAAATAGGCATTGAAAGAAGACTTTTTATTACATATAAAAGTCTATTACATGTCTAAGAAAAGATTGTACAAAGGAGAATTTTTACAAAGAAAAGATCCTAAGACTACAGCCAGCAGCTATCATGCGCCCTCAAATAGGCGCAGCAATCACCACGCGCCCTCAGCAGGGCGCATCCTTTTCAGCTGCTCAGTTATGTGCATCCCAGTTATGTGCATCCCTTCTGCAGCCCAGTTATGTGCCGCACTTCCAGCCAGGCTCACCGCCGTCGAAATGCTTCGATTAATGACGCATTTATTGAACAGAACGAGGGTGGCAATCAACCCTCTAGTCGAGGAAGAGAAGAGCACCGCAAGCCAACCTGTGGCCAGGGGAGGCTTTGAAAGAGCCTCCAAAGGCCAAGGAAGACCGTAATCGAAACTGCGGCTAAAGGAGCAGCTTTCAACACAACCAGAGTGGGCAACGCCCACTTTGAAGGAAGAAAGAGCCCCAAAAGCCGCAGCACCGCCATTCCGGTCTGCGGCTCTTCCTGCACAACGAAGACGAGGCTCGAGCATCCCTATCTTTAGATGCAACAAGCACCTTTCGCCTGCCTCGGAAGCCCTCGACTCCGACTTTTGGATGTAACAGTCACCTTCAAGTGCATCAATGAAGACATAGCGTCGCATCTTCACCCTCGGGAGCATCTCGTCAACAGAATGCATCCGAGTAAACAAGTTAATGTTGGAAGAACGTGAGAGAACGAGAAGCAAACTCTCTCCATGCAACTATTTATAGGCCGGGCAAATCAAACCCATGCGCCAAGTGGATGGCTCTCTGAATTCCGTGCAATAAATTTGCATTAAATGGATGAACCGAACGCTTCGAATTTAGCTAAGTCAAAACAGCTATTTAAAGCACTCGAAGATCGTAACAGTCGTACCATTAAAGACGTGTCACGATGCAGATGTGCCGGCCAGACCGCGCATCACATAGACGCGCCCTTCAACATCAAGCGCATCACACATACGCGCCCTTCAGTACCAAGCACATCACAGGGATGCGCCCCCCATGCGTCCCCATACGCCTAGTGGGATGCCAACCGACGTGCCCACTCAGCTGTCCATCAAATATCACAAACATTAAATATTGAACTGACAGAGTTGGCAGCACGCCTCCCGAAGTCTGAACAGTTGACAGCTTTTTTTGAAGACGAAGCATCGCCAACGTCAGCATCATCATTACTTTCCTCCGACGGCTACTACCACGTGGCCACTCAACCACTCGCATGTGCCTCTGCAGCCATGCGCCCAAATCTGTATGCGCCTCAAAAGCCATTCGTCTCAGACTTTCTCTCTGATCCCTAAAGACAGAAGTAAAGTCACTACTGAAGCTCTGCATGCGCCTCAAAAGCCATGCATCTCAGACTTTCTTTCTGATCCCTAAAGACAGAAGTAAAGTCACTACTGAAGCTTCGCATGCGCCTCAAAACCATGCACCCTGAATGGTTCACGACTCCCAAAGGTTACGAGCCAAAGTCTCCTCACGCGCCCAATCCCAGGCGCATCCTACCAGATTATTCTTCCACCAAATCCGAGATCTCCGAGCCATGGGCCGATGACATGTGTCCTTTGACTCGACTCGCCCAAGATCTCAGCAACAGAAAGATCTTCTCCTCTGCTACGTGCTGGTCCACAACAGCAGCATGAAGAATTCAACCCCTCGATCAGGGCACATCGTTCATATGCCTCCATCAGCAATCACCACGTGGCGTCCCCATGACCAGGCACATCCTACATATGCGCACATGAGCAGCCAGCCCGTAGACTATATAAATAGAGGGATCATTTCCTTCTTCCATACCTACACACGGACAGAATACACAACGAACGAACATACCACCAGAGAGGCAGATACAGACACTCAACGTCTTCCTCCTCTCAGCAAGCTCCAGCACCCAGAGCAATCCAGACCTTCAGAGAACCGATAACCGTCGTCAGATCGTCAACGGAGTCAACGTATTACCACTCACTCCATCGGCACAAGGGACCCAGATAAACAAAAGTGTACTCCTAGGACTACATCTAAGTCCTATATTGTAGCATTGTTCTGTTTGTATTGAAATTTGCAATAAAAGAATTTTAATGGCAAACAAGCTGGCGACTCTGCTGGGGACCTCTTTCTCCTCCACCGAAAAAGCTGTCATAATCCGACGACGTGAAGGTGGGCTCCTCCCACAAGACGCTGGTCATACGCCTCAATCAATAGACGTATGAGGAGTTCATCTCTGAAGGCAGTGCGAGTCCTTCGAAGCGGTTGCCGAAGCCGAAGAAGACCCGCCGGGTCTGGGTGCGCAAGGTCGACGCCTCGGGCACTACCACCGAAGGGAATGTGCCAATCCAGCCTTCCCTTCCTGCTGACGTCCTCAGCAACCAAGATGCGCCCGCTGGTGCAGCGCATCTCTCGGGGAAACGTGCGGCTAACCACATTCCCCAGCTATCTCCCTCTCAGGCGAGGAAGATGCGTCGACGGAGCAGGGGCGCAGCCAATGCCCTACACATCACCTCTGATGTGCCACAGAAGGTCTCTGTCTTTGACAGACTCACTCGCTGTAATGGCGAGGAGAATTTGGATTCTGAGTACTATACGCCCCAGCGGACTGGTACGAAGAAATCTAAGGCAGCACGGGCCATGCGCCCCAAACGTGCTATGCCAGCAGCAAGCCAGAAGTATGTGCTCACAATCATGCACACTGCTGATGGTAAGCTGTACAAGGTCGACTCGCGTGCTACGGTGCCAGAAACGAGCCGACCTTTAAAGTCCTTGTCTCACTTGGGCGCATCTATTGCATGCACAACCAAGTCGAGTAAGGCAAATCAAGTGGTCTTGAACTCCTGCGCCTCCTCTGGTTGTGCGTTTGAGGTCCGTTCAAGTCACTTCAAATGCTGTGGTTCCCCCACTACTGATCAGGATGCCTGTTTGGTATTAGATCAGGGGGCGCAGCACTCACTTGACCACCCCGGCGCTTGGCCTTGCCATGCGCCTGAAGGGGGTGTGAAGGTGGCACTCTCCTCCAACGATTTGCGTAACGTGATCACTCATAAGCGCCGATCAGTAGAGTCGACTGACAAGCACGATATGCCTCTCACGGGACATACTTGTGTTGTGGTCATTATCAACTGCTGTTGCAAAGCGGCAGTCCCACCAAGGCAGTCGGTGTTCCAGCGGCTGCAATCATCGACACCCCTCCGACGTCACCTCGGGAAGAAGGTGTCAACAGAAGAAGAGCCAAGGGTTGCTTCATACAACGTGATCTCCAACTCCTCGTCAGTCCGAAAGGCGACTGGCAGTTCCTCTTTCTCGTCCAAAAGCCAGTCGAGGAAAACCAAGACAGCTGTCGTGTTCTCCGGATTATTCGAAGGCACTCGGGGGAGGAAGAAGATCTTGGAAGAAGCTGGGGGTAGTCAGACCCTTGTCGAGTCCGAAGACGAGGGTGTCCAAAGCACATCTGGGGCGGATCCTGTCAGCCTCTCAGAAGATGAGGATATCCTCCAGAACATAGCTGGGGGTAGTCTAGCATCTGCGGACCCGAGTTCCGGAGACGTAGAGGCCCTTCAAGACGGAGCTGAGGGTAATCAAGCCCTTGCAGATGCGCCCGTGGTGAATGTTCTCCCAAACATAGCCGGGGGTAGCCAAAACGAGGCTCCAGGAGAGGTAACTCCCCCATAAGAGAGTGAGGCCGAGAGTGAAGCCTCAACCCATCCATCCACTCACGGCCGCGTCATGACAGTAAACGTGACTGGGACTGATATCGAGTCTGATGCGCCGCCAACAGACCTCGTCCAGCGCATGGATACCCTGGAGGAAGGACTCAAAACCCTCTCTGCCTCCATACAAATATTGACTCAAGCAGTGTTTGAGATACGGTCAGCTTTGGCCAGGACACCTTCTGTCGGTCCCGACCCAGGGGCCAATGGAGAATCTAGTGTTCCCCTTCAACGGGTATCCTCGGACATAGATCGCCGTGAAGCACCTCGGACGTCGGAGCCCTCAAATGCTCAACTCCCGGTGGTACCACCTTTCCCGACTCCCAGCTCCACAGAAGACGTGGTCGAGATGATCAGGAACTTGCGCGAGCGCTTTGAGTCCAAGACAAGACAAGAGGAGCGCCAAAAGATGGGCATCCCCCAACCTTATCCCCTCGAATGGAATAAGGTGGTTTATCCTCCTAAGCATAAACCACAAACACTGACGCCATACGACGGAAAGGAGTCTCCGCGTCGCTATCTGACGTATTTCCAGTCTCAGACGGGACATCTTCCGAAGGAGGACGCACTACTTACCAGCATATTTATTGGGGCACTGAAAGGAGTGGCATACGACTGGTACTGCAGCCTTTTCGACAATTTAATATCTTTCTTCGACGACCTGACGCGTCTTTTTCTCGACCGTTTCTACGACGGCAGAAAGGACATCACAATGGCGTCCCCTATAGAGATACGCCAGAAGAAGAAGGAAACAGTTCGAGTGTTCATCGAACGCTTTCGACAGGCCTACTTCAGACTTCCTCCGGGCATGCCAGAACATGCACTTCTCTCCTCCTGCAGCATGAACATGCTGCCTGCAGTCAAACTCTGGCTTAACTCTACTCCTCCTCCCAACTGGAGCTCCTTGATCATTGAAGCAGAAGCCGCAGAGAAGAAGGCGGCCAATGCTCGTCTTATGGGAGTCAGTTTCCCTGTCTTTGAGGACAAGGGGAAACGGCCTGTAGCCAACAACCCCGGACGAGAGATAAAGGGGAAACATGCATTGACTGTCAATGCCTCCAAAGGTGCGTCCGCACCTGCTCAGAAACCTCCACTTGCACCAAGGCCGAAGGAGGTTTATTCGTTCAACGACGAAGATACCCTGCAACTCTTTGAGATACTGAAGCAGAGTGACAAGATCAAGCTTCCAGACCTAAAACGTCCTGATGAGGTTGGGAAAGTGGACAACCCGAGGTACTGTCACTACCATCGGTTTGTCGGACACCCAACCAAGGACTGCTATGTCCTCAAGAATTACATCCAGCGCATGATCAATGCAGATGTAATCTCCGTCGACTATGAAAAGAAGACGGTGTCAGCTAACGTGGTGTCACTCCCGTTTGGCACCTTGCCGCCAACTACAACACAGGATGGCGTCGTCCCCATCCCTAAGGCGACAATGGAGGTGCTTAACTTACCACCTACCCGTAACAACGTGAGTGGACTCATCCCACTCACCACATCTCAGGAGAGATCATATGGGTTCACCCCGATCTCATCTCCGAGGTGACTCAATCGGAGGTACACCCTACCTCTAAATCTAAAGGCAGGAAGATCAAGTCTTGCCGTACGGTCTCTTCTTCAGCGGAAGAGGCACTTCCTGTGCAGACGCGTTCACAACAGAACGTCCAACCCGAAGCTGCCGTCGAGGTGGTACCTCCTGGCACCGTCCCTGCTGTCTAGGACGAGGGCCCGTCTAAGCCCCCAGCAGCCAATAAGCAGAAGCAGATAGAGGTCCGCTTCGACAGGCCTCTACGAAAGGAGAATGCTTCGGGGCTGGCCAAGCCCCACAACTTCGATATACTGGCACAATTGGCCAGTACTCCTCCCCGCCTATCACTGTTCGAGCTCCTTCGTCTTTCCAAAGACTCCCGAGAAGCTCTCTGTGAAGCTCTGAAGGATGCTGAATCCTTTCTCAGTCAGGTTAAGCAGCCTGAAGATCTTCCGACTGTATGTACGCACTGTCATTGTGCGGATGAGGTTATCCCCAATATAACCTTCACCCAACAAGATATGCTGTTCAAACACAGCCGACACAATATGCCGCTGTACTATACAGGGTATATCGGTTCAGTCAAGGTGAAGCAGATTCAGATCGATCTGGGGTCTTCCCTCGGCATCATCCTGAAGACGCTGCTCTCAACACTGGGGATCCCAATGTACCGACTGGCACCCTCCAACACAACAATCAGTGGCTTCAACGCTAGCAAAAGCGAACCACTAGGCAAAATATGACTAAAGTGCCACATCGGTAACCTCAGAACCGAGGTTACTTGTTATGTCGTGGACGCTGAAGTCAACTACAACCTTCTGTTGGGTCGCCCATGGCTGCATGAGTATATGGTGGTGCCGTCCACGCTCCACTAATGTATGAAGTACGTGTCCACCAACAACGTCATCTGTACGGAGTTCGTAGACATAGACCCTTTCAAAGGGATTGAAGCCTACTTCACCGATGCTGACTTATACAAATCACTTGACGAGGAGGAAGCCAATGATGCTGACGATGAAGCAGAAACGGCAGCAGAGCCGGACATGGAGCCTGAGGTCAACCCCGACGCTCCTTTGAAGATCCGACTCAAAGGCAAACCGCCTCAGAAGTTGCCTCCCATGGGCATTAAGCTACCCGGGAAAGCACCAGCTGCTCCCGAAGCTCCCCTGAAGATACGGCTCAAGGGAAAGCTGTCTCAAACATTGACCCCCCTCGTGGCAAAACTACAGGGGAAGGCATCAATCACCGGAGGCACCGCGGAGGCACCTCTAAAGGTGCGTCTTAAGGGCAAGCCGCCGCCATCCCAGCCGCCAGAGAAGGCCCACGTAGTCCTCTCAGACTCCAAAGCCAACGCTGTGGTGGACTCTCCCGATTTTACTCCAGTGCTTACAGATGAAGAGTTGGGGGAATATATCTCGGCTGATGTAGATGCCCCTTCTCTGGACAATGTAATCCCGCGGGATAAAATCTCATATTTCATCAATAACAGAGTGTCTTTTAATTATTCTAGTCTTCCACATTGGAATGCCATGTATACATTAGATAACGCTCTACGGTCGTTGCAAACACAAATAACGACCGTCCATCATATAAATCGAGTAGTCCCGTCCTAAGGGGTCTGTTACGTAGTCCTACCAAGGAGTCGAGACAAAGAATCCATCATCTTCGACAAGGTTGAGCATCATCAAGACCTCCCGCCACTCGAGCCAGAACCAGATGTCGGCATAATACAACTCTATCGGTACACGGACAAGGCAAAGTACCTCATCCAAAAGATGGGTTACGACCTAAAAAGCAACAAAGGCCTGAACTACGGCAAAGGTCGACGTCTCCCTCTCCGGCTTCCAACACCTAAAGGAAAGTCGCAGGACTATTACAATCGAACTCGACGGGGGGTAGGCTATGTCACGCCGCCATCAACTCCAGAGAGTTCAAACGCGGAAGAAGTAGAACATTCTCACTCATCTGAAGCATTAACATGGGACTCCGATACCAGTATCGGCTCAGTCTTCAAGAGGGTGCTGTCAGCCAACATGACGTCTGCACAATCTCGAGAAGAAGAAGGCGAAGACCAAGCGCCAAAATTCTTTGAAGAACCCTGGGCTCAATGCCTAGGACAACAATGGGAGTCTCATTTTGAATTACGTGAACCTTCCACCGAAGACGAAGTCGAGCAGATCGACCTTGGAGATGTATCTTCTTCCAAACCCATCTTCATCAGCAAAAGCCTAAAAGGAGAAGACCGAGAATCTTTAATCCAGCTGGCTAAAGAGTATATCGACATCTTCGCCTGGAGCTACGAAGATATGCTGGGGCTTGACCCCCAGATCGTGATGTATAGGCTGAACATCTTACCTGATGCCAAGCCTATCAAACAACAACAACGACGCTTCCGTCCGAACATCATGAACGCCATCGATCAGGAGTTGGACAAGCTCTTGACCAGCGGCTTTATCCGTGAAGAACAACACCCAGATTGGGTAGCCAACGTCGTCCCCGTCACCAAGAAGAATGGGAAGATACGAGTTTGTATCGACTTCAGAGACCTCAACTCTGTATGCCCGAAGGACGAGTTCCCACTTCCAACCATAGACATGATGATCGACAACACATGTGGCTTCGAGCGCATGTCTTTCATGGACGGGTATTCGGGCTACAACCAGATCAAGATGTACCCCGATGATGCAAAACACACGTCATTCAGGACTCCAAAGGGTGTTTTCTGCTACACAGTGATGCCCTTTGGCTTGAAGAACGCTGGTGCGACATACCAACGAGCTATGAGCACCATTTTTCGTCAACATCTTCATAAAACAGTCGAATGCTATGTTGACGACATTGCAGTCAAGAGCCGTCTCAAAGGAGATCACCTCCAAGACCTGAAGACAGTCTTCGATCTCATGCGGGCGCACCAGCTCAAGATGAACCCCGCTAAATCCTTTCTAGGGGTTTCTAGCGGAAAGTTTTTGGGCTTCATCATCACGGCGAAAGGCATTCATGTCGATCCCGAGAAGACCAAAGCCATCCTCGATATGGACCCTCCGAAGAACCTTCGAGAACTTCGAGGCCTACAGGGGCGTCTGGCATACATCCGGAGGTTCATAGCGAACCTTTCCGGCAAATGTCGACCCTTCACTCAGCTCATGAAGAAGGGAGTCTCTTACGTCTGGATAGAGGAATGCCAAAAAGCTTTCGATGACATCAAAGCTTACTTGACGAGCCCGCCAGTCCTGGTGGCACCAGTCGCCGGCAAACCATTCCTCCTCTACGTCCGTGCCATGGATCATTCTCTCGGCACCCTGCTAGCTCAGAACAGTGACACAGGCTATGAGCAAGCAATCTACTACCTCAGTCAAACTCTGATCGGGGCCGAACACCGGTACAACCCCGTTGAAAAGGAGTGCTTAGCTTTGGTATTTGCCATCCAAAAGACTCGACATTATGTCTCGGGGCAGACAATTCATGTCGTTTTCCGAGTCAATCCGCTCAGGGTCCTCATGACGAAGCCAGGATCATTGAACTCCCGGCTAGCCACATGGGCGATCTTGCTAACACCATACAACATGGTATTCGTTTCGCAAAAAGCTGTTAAGGGTCAAGCTCTGGCCGACTTTTTAGCTGCACACTGTGAGCACCCTGAATTTCGGGTTGATTTTTTTTCATTTTATTCTATTTTCTGATTGTTTAGTTTCATTAAATAATTTACTCTATTTATTTATCTGTAAGAGTGCTTTCCCGTGCCATTGATATTTGGAGTGTCAGGGATGTTCAACTTTGGAAATCTTCTTTATGAGTTTTGGAGTGGACAGGATTACCTTCATGATGGTATATAGTGTCCCATCCAAACTTGTTCCCTTGTGCTCTTTTTGCCTCGCTGAACTTCGGGTCGAATTAGACCGTTTGATTATTAATTATTTTTCCCACTCTTTTTCTTGATTATTTTTGGCACGTTACCGTGACTTTTAATTTGGGAGCGCAAGACCAGTCAGTTTCTTGAAACCAACTCCTCTTTGATGATCTACTCGAGACGTTCGTCATCCATGACCTTCGTGTCCCACTCAGACACGCCATCTGGTGCTCCATTTGCTTCTCACAACTTTCTCGACACGTGACCCGATTTTATTTTACTCCACGGTGTCACATTTATTTTCCAATTTGATTTGTGGGTCCCCTGTCGACCAAAACCTGTTAGCCCCAATTATGGACATGGCCCACATTGAGCCTACTATCCGTCTGCCACTTGTGTCCCATTTATTGGAATCTCCATGTGCTACTTATTTGCCCATGATCATCAACACCTGTTTTTAATTCAATTTTTGCACAATGTCCGGTTTTGATCCAATCCGGCTCCACCGAGTCCAGTCCAGCTTTGTGTTGCCCTCCATCGTGACGCCCTCATATTTTCTTGCCCAAAAATATTAGTACTCATTCTACCCATTTTTTTTAATTATTATTGGAAATCCTTGTTGAATTAAATCCATTGGGATTTACCTTTTTTTTTCCTATGTTCAATCTAGCCATTGATTTCTCTATGTAATCCCAACCATCAAATTTCCCCCCAACTCCACACAGCCAACAATTGTTGGCCGGCCCTAATTTCCATGGAGAGGACACTTTTCTCTCTCTCTCTCCATCATTTATTACTACTCTTCTCTCTCTCTAAATTATTCTACACACAACAACTTCAACAACAAAAACTACACAGCAGCTTCCACACCATGCCCGACCACCACCACTCCCACATGGCCTGACCCCCACTCGGGCGTGGCCGAGCCACCACCCCCAGGCCGTCGAGAACGCCATCACAACCTCTTCCATCTTCCTCCTTCTCCCTCTCATCTAAACACCAACGCCATCACCACTTCAAACCGCATCCACCGATCACCTCTCCCGTCGACCGCCGCCGTTGCATGCGCAACCGCTGCGCCAGGCCGTGCCCCCGCCGACCAGGCCAGGCACTGCAGCCCATGCGCCACCGCACGACAGTAGCAGCGGCAGCGCAACACCAGCGCGCGCGTGCGTGCGAGCGCTGGCCGCCGCCACGCGACGCCATGGCTCCGGCAACCCCCGTCGTTGGTGGCCCCCCGGGCGAACTCAAGCGAACCTTTCCCTGACGGCCACCGTCCTCCGGGATGCGCCGTCGAGGCGATTCGTGTGTTTTGCACGACGTTCCGTCGTGACGCGCGCGGAATCGAATTCTTTTTGGCATTCCGTCGTAGCAACTTCGTACACGTTTTTACGGAAATCCGACCGTTGGATCGGCGATTTCTTTGCTCCGTCGCAATCTCAGTATATCTACCTTCACTCATGTCAATTTTTGTCCGTTAATTTTATCGTTTGATACATCAAAACCGGCCACCAAGTTGGCCGTTTAAATTGTATTAAATTCGGACTGTTTTACGGGGCTAACTTCGTCAGCTTGTATCTCCTCCACCGCAGCTCCGTTTGGCATGCTAGTAGTTCCTGTGCGAAGCTGGTATAACCCTCTTACTACCCCTCCAGTTTCGTTTCATTGTGAGCTTGTTTCATTGGTTGAATTCGACGCCAAAGTTGGCCGTCCGAATTTGTAATTTCTAACTTGTAAAATTCTATTTTTGAACACGGGACTCCAGATTTCATTTCTGACACCACTATTAGACTCGTGACTTCGTTTTGGCATGTTTTCATATAAAATTTGTTAGATTTAGAGAACGTGGGCCCTGGCACGTTTTTCGGTGCAAAGTGGGTCCCACATTCTGGGTCAACGGGACTTTTTTGACGCTGGCTCATCGGAATCCAATTTCGGATATACCGTTGAGTTTGTATCGTCATTCTGGACTCGTTGACATATAATTTTCTAGGTTTTGGTGGACATTGGATCCGGCACGCATTTCGGTGCAAGTTGGATACCAATATCCAGGTCAATGGGTCATTTTGAGATCGGCTCATCGGAATCCAATTCCGGATATACCGTTGAGTTTGTATCGTCATTCTGGACTCGATGACGTATAGTTTACTGAGTTTTGAGAACTTTGGCTCTGGCACGTATTTCTGTGCAAACCGGAATTTCAAGTTCTGGTCAACGGACCAAATTGAGATCGGGTCAACGGAATACAATTCTGGAGATACCGTTGGAGTCGTATCGTCATTCTGGTTTCGTGGACATATAATTTGTTATATTTTATAGACTTATTTTCTTGCACGTTTTTTGGTGCAAAACGGCTCCGACACGGACACCGTTTTGACCCGAAATTACCTTTTTGCCCTTGTGTCCAAATTGGACCGATGGGTAGGCTATCCTAGCTAATTTGACTATTCTGGACACGTTGGCGATGTTTATTTCATCGTCCGACAAAGTTTGTTAATAATTTCTCTGAGTTTAACCTTTTTATAATTAATTAATAATTAATTCTTATAATGTTCGTATTTCGGGATTAGTACAACGAAACTGAGCTTAGTCAATTCCAATGATCTCACATCGCTGAAATTGACAAGATGATACGTGGATCACTATAATAAGATTATTAACTTTACCGTTGATCATCTCATTTCGATTTGCGTGTCGTAAGTTTAGACGTACAAATAACGAAGTACACTTTATTCTTTAATAATTAGACTAGAATTTACCCTGTTGACCAGAGTTGACCAGTTGACCCAAAGTCAACTATAAGTCAACACTTGACCTAGTTTGACTCGATTATTGACCGGAGTTGACCTAGAGTTGTTTTGACTTAGAATAACCTAAAATAATATAGATTGCTTGTAGAGTTTCATTTATTACTACTTGAACACCTTGTAACCTGTGTAGCTTTAAATAGGACTCTGTGGCTTTAGTTGGACCCCTATACTTATCAGCTATTCAGGTTACCAGGCGAGTACATTCTCTGATCATTTCATATCCTGTTAGAATTATTTTCCTGCTTTAGATTACTATACTTGATGCTGTCACATAGGTAATACGGATTAGTACTATATGGATCCTATCTTGAGATGTTAACCCCTCAGGAAGCATCGTATACTATATGTTCTGTGCGTTTCACTTACATGGTGTATCACTATGCTTTACGGTTCTTCGATCACTTGTGACATGTACTCTCATGATCACAGAGTCTTCCCAAAATCACCCATTTATGGGCATTCCCAGAATCACCCCATTGTGGGCATTCCCAGAATCACCCATTTATGGGCTATCCATGTATCACCCCTTGTGGGCCTTTGCATGGAATCATAACATAACCCGGTTGGATCCTTGTGTATTGATTGGGGGTACGGAGGAGTAGAAGTAGACATGTGAATAATATCCAAGTAGTGCAGTTCCCAGAATCACTCCATAGTATAGTTTCCAGAATCTCCTATGCCATTCACATGTTTATATTGTACTCTGACTCACTAGCCACTGTTAGCTCTCTACTTATAGTAGATATTTCTATTACAGTTCTCTTTCTCTGTTTACATACTGTATTTTCTTCAGATCCTGTATCTTACTTTACTGTATGATTATATTTTCTAACCTGCCATGATCTGTTAAGATGTATTGTGCTCGCTCCAGTCCTGACTGGACCCGTCGATAAATTTTACAGATACCTTGAGGTTGCCTGCTAGCCTAGAGGAGACAGTAGAGGTTGTATAGATAGCTAGGGTTTATTCATAGTTTATTTTCAGTTGTCTTGAGATATATTTATGGATTACTGTATTTGAGATTGAGATGTATTTCTGGGTTGTGTATCTTAGACACTTAGACTCTCTGATCTTCTGTGTTTCATTTGAGTTTTATATCTTATTGTACTCCTTCTTCCTTAGTTGTGATTGAGTTACTTTCTGCTATGTCACCCTCATTCGGGGAGTATAAACTGTTTAGTCTTATACTGTTAGATGCATTGAGATCTAGGACAGCGTTCTACTGTCGACACTGCGGCGTAGGCTGGGCGTTGTTACGTTCTCGTACCCTAACTCTAGGGTGCGGGTCGTGACACGTTTTTAGTGGTGGCCCATGCAGGTCGACTTTGTGTAGTGGTATTCGAACTAGAGTACCACTACAGCCTGCAGTAGAATTAGGATATATTTTTGAAGGTACTCAATCACAGTTAGGATTTCTTGAGAGATTCCTGGGACGACCCTTGAGAATCTTGTTTAACTCCGATTTGAAAGCTCTTTTTCCTTGATTTGATTTATCTTTACTTTCTATTGTTGAATTTGATTTTGATGTATTATTATTGAATTTGAGTTTGTATTTATTGATTTTGATGAAGATTGTGGAATTTTGAATCTTGATGTTAGCTGTAGCATCCGAGCTTGTATTTATAAGATTTGAAGGATTTTTGTTCATTTTTGAATCTTGAGGTTCGTTGATAAATTTGATTTTTGGGTATTCATTGTTGATTTAATTTTTTTTTGGCAAGATAAAATTATATGGGCTAGGTCATCTATGTTATGAAATCTAGTCTTCTATAGTCGCATTAGCCAGCATGGTGAGGACATATAGTCTGACTTTGGATATATTTCTCGCGTGTAGGAATTTAAGGTTTTCGCAGCCAAGCTAGCGGCACCGCAAAAATGTTAAATACCATGATTCTAGAGGTATGTGCATAAGTCAAGGGCTCTGTGATTATCGTAGCCTTGCTCACTAGTATGACGAGGATTTAGAGTACCATGATTTTGGATAGACGCATATGATTATCAGATTGTACCTTAAATATTTTCGAGCATGTTTTCTTTACTTTTGTTGCAGTCCTTCAAAAAAAAGAAGAAGGAATTATTAATTGGTTTGTTTTGTTTAGTTTATAATTATTTAACTTAGGAGTAGGTTTAGCTGTTTTTATAAACCTTGTAAAACTTCTTACCATGAATTTCTTCTTAATACAATGAATCGATGATTTTGTTAGATTTTATCTTAGATTTGATATTTTAACTCTGGATTTCAAAATGGATCCTTCCTTAAACAGATAAGCAAAACAGATTTCATTGTTATTTCCTCCTTGCTATTATTCTAGTATTAAATAATAATAATGATAATAAAACTGTCTTGATTTCGTCAACCACCTGCTTGCAATTTTGGTAGGAATTCAAATGTTAGTCTTAACGTAGAATTAATTTTAAATTGGGACATGAGAATGCACATGAATATATACATAGCAGACACTTTGCCTGATACATATGCATGCTACGCTTGATTTCCAACCTATCAAAATAAATATTAATATGTTGTTGATGTTAATTTCCAAACCCCAATATTCCTGGTTTTCTGTTTTTCCCAGTTTAAAGTCATAATTTAAATATAAATTTCATGTTATTAGCTATGTTTACATCACTGCACATGTATGTTATACATAGGGTTTCAGTTCAAAAATTTTTGGTTGAATGTTATGTTAAATTTGTCAAATTTAAGAGCTGTGTACATTGTTGATTGTAGGGATATAATATTAAGTTTCATATTCTTACATGTTAGTTTGTGATAAATATTGAGTTGGTTTTGATGTGCAAATTTCTCCAAAATCCTGAAAACTAGTTACATGTTAACATTTTCATATTGATTTCAAATGTTTAGTTCGATTTCAGATTTAACATGTAATATTGAACTGTATGCGTAGATAAATGTATTGATAGCATATCACGGTTTTATTTCTATCATGCTAGGATGTATTGGGAGCATTGAAATTAGTTGTGATGTTTCAAACTCCTAAATTTTGAAATTGCATTATGTTAATATTATCCTGGTTTAAATGTTAGCTTATTTTCAGATTTTGTATGTAAATGCTGAACTAAAACTGAGTTTAACCTTTCAATACTAGGCTATAACCCTGTACAAGGACACACACACACCCTCTTTATATATATATATATATATATATATATATATATATATATATATATATATATATATATATATATATATATATATATATATATGTATAAGGTTAGCCATGCATGTTATGAGTGAATAAGTTGCGTATTGTAGATTGTTTAACCAAAATGCCATGATTAGTGTAACTTGATAGCTGTTGTTTTGGAACCCAATTTCTCATATACAATTTCATATGTATTCACGTACATACACGCCTACTATCTAACCATATGAACATGTCCCTATACACATAATGCTAGTTTTTCCCTCTCTAACGCTCTGTATATATTGTGATTGGATTTCCATGCAATTGACTTTTATTTCTTAACTAGTGATTTTGATTTTTCCTTGAATAGTACCCTTTTTCAGATAATTGGTAGTTACCTTCATTTTATTTTTTGATGAGTACCAGTTTTTATATAGGATGGTAGACTGCCTTACAGTTTTGATGGTTTGTCTCTGTAACTTTTTTGTTTCGCACCCTGGATTGCTTGTGTATTTTGATACCCTATAACCGTTTTGGTTAGCATGACTAGTATACCTAGATGAGACTTACTACCACCGTATGCCATGACCCTGTATGCCGTCCTTTTGATGGTATGATTTGTTTAAGTTCTGGGACTTTGATTGTGGGGGTTTGACCTAGAGGGAGTATGGACATTTTAATTTCGAGGACAAAACTTTTATAAGGTGGGTAGGATGTGAGCACCCTGAATTTCGGGTTAATTTTCTTTCATTTTATTCTATTTTCTGATTGTTTAGTTTCATTAAATAATTTATTCTATTTATTTATCTGTAAGAGTGCTTTCCCGTGCCATTGATATTTGGAGTGTCAGGGATGTTCAACTTTGGAAATCTTCTTCATGAGTTTTGGAGTGGACAGGATTACCTTCATGATGGTATATAGTGTCCCATCCAAACTTGTTCCCTTGTGCTCTTTTTGCCTCGCTGAACTTCGGGTCAAATTAGACCGTTTGATTATTAATTATTTTTCCCACTCTTTTCCTTGATTATTTTTGGCACGTTACCGTGACTTTTAATTTGGGAGCGCAAGACCAGTCAGTTTCTTGAAACCAACTCCTCATTGATGATCTACTCGAGACGCTCGTCACCCATGACCTTCGTGTCCCACTCAGACACGCCATCTGGCGCTCCATTTGCTTTGCACAACTTTTCCGACACGTGACCCGATTTTATTTCACTCCACGGTGTCACATTTATTTTCCAATTTAATTTGTGGGTCCCCTGTCGACCAAAACCTGTTAGCCCCAATTATGGACATGGCCCACATTGAGCCTACTATCCGCCTGCCACTTGTGTCCCATTTATTGGAATCTCCATGTGCTACTTATTTGCCCATGATCATCAACACCTGTTTTTAATTCGATTTTTGCACAATATCCGGTTTTGATCCAATCTGGCTCCACCGAGTCCAGTCCAGTTTTGTGTTGCCCTCCATCGTGACGCCCTCATATTTTCTTGCCCAAAAATATTAGTACTCATTCTACCCATTTTTTTTAATTATTATTGGAAATCCTTGTTGAATTAAATCCATTGGGATTTACCTATTTTTTTTCCTATGTCCAATCTAGCTATTGATTTCTCTATGTAATCCCAACCATCAAATTTCCCCCCAACTCCACACAGCCAACAATTGTTGGCCGGCCCTAATTTCCATGGAGAGGACACTTTTCTCTTTCTCTCTCTCCATCATGTATTACTACTCTTCTCTCTCTCTAAATTATTCTACACACAACAACTTCAACAACAAAAACTACACAGCAGCTTCCACACCATGCCCGACCACCACCACTCCCACATGTCCCGACCCCCACTCCGGCGTGGCCGAGCCACCACCCCCAGGCCGTCGGCAACGCCATCACAACCTCTTCCATCTTCCTCATTCTCCCTCTCATCTAAACACCAACGCCATCACTACTTCAAACCGCATCCACCGATCACCTCTCCCATCGGCTGCCGCCGTTGCACGCACAACCGCCGCGCCAGGCTGTGCCCCCGCCGGCAAGGCCAGGCACTACAGCCCCCGTGCCACCGCGCGACAGTAGCAGCGGCAGCGCACCACCAGCGCGCCACGAGCGCTGGCCGCCGCCACGCGCCGTCATGGCTCCGGCGACCCCCGCCATGGGTGCCCCCCCCGGGCGAACTCAGGCGAACCTTTCCCTGACGGCCACCGTCCTCCGGGACGTGCCGTCGAGGCGATTCGTGCGTTTTGCACGACGTTCAGTCGTGACGCGCGCGGAATCGAGTTCTTTTTGGCGTTCCGTCGTAGGGACTTCTCGCACGTTTTTCCGGAAATTCGACCGTTGGATCGGCGATTTCTTTGCTCCGTCGTAATCTCGGTATATCCACCTTCACTCATGTCAATTTTTGTCCGTTAATTTTATCGTTTGATACATCAAAATCGGCCACCAAATTGACCATTTAAATTGTATTAAATTTGGACAGTTTTGCGGGGCCAACTTCGTCAGCTTGTATCTCCTCCACCATAGCTCCGTTTAGCGTGCTACCAGTTCCTGTGCGAAGCTGGTATAACCCTCTTACTACTCCTCCAGTTTCGTTTCATTGTGAGCTTGTTTGATTGGTTGAATTAGACGCCAAAGTTGGCAGTCTGAATTCGTAATTTCCAACTTGTAAAATTCCATTTTTGAACACGGGACTCCAGATTTCATTTCTGACACCACTATTAGACTCGTGGCGTCGTTCTGGCATGTTTTCATATAAAATTTGTTAGATTTGGAGAACGTGGGCCCTGGCACGTTTTTCGGTGCAAAGTGAGTCCCATATTCTGGGTCAACGGAACTTTTTGATGCCGACTCATCGGAATCCAATTCCGGATATACCGTTGAGTTCGTA